>CAUYTI010064878.1:0-24949 GCA_963575145.1 Galago senegalensis
GAGCAATTGTACTTCAGGTCCCTGATATACTCACTATGCCATTTTCTAATAAAGAATGTATATTAATTTAATAAATATTTGGTTTTTATGATGTATTCAGTTATGTGCTGGGTGACGTGTGAAATAAACATGAGAAATTTATAATTCTTGAGATTTGCTGTTTTTTGAGTAGGCCATTTTGGAAAGAAGAATGGCAGCCTCCTGGTCCCAAATTTCACATCCGTTATGTACTTTTCCCTGAACACAGAAGTACTGGCTTCAGTAATCTCACTGTTTGAAAACCTGTTTCCTGGAATATTCAGTGGCATAGCATATAGGAATTAAAGTTCCTTGGTATTATTAAATTCAGAAAAAATCAAAGCTTAAACTGCTTCAGTGTTATTTATATTACTAAAGATTCCAAAAGAAATTTTACTTTATGTTTAGCTGTTATTACTACCCTCATTTTGGATGAAAACTTCTGTGAGCATCAAAAAGCAGATTTGGAAACAGGACAATGATCAAGTGAGAAGAGAAAGTGAGTTTATGTCTTGTGCAGATAAGACGTCCCTTCCTCACCAAAGAGCATAAACTTCGCCTAAACTCTCTCTCCAGTCAGGGTGCAGTTGGAGAAGAAGAAAGGTGTGTCCGTATGTGCTTTATAATCAGGAATAGGTTTACAATTATGGAGGCTGGCCGAGCTTCCTGAAATCAGCGCAAACAAAGGGAAGATGATGAGCAGGCTGGGACCCTCCCAGGCATCAGCTGAAGCGTGTTTTCCTCAGAGGGAATTGGAAGGAAGGTAACAGGGTGAAGGAGAACAGTTGTTGATTTACCTGCAGTTCGGACTCTCTGGGAGCAGGAAAGTTTCACACCCTTTTTTGGTGTCTCACTCAGCATAATCTTCCTTTCCATTAAATTCACCCGATTACGGACTTTAATTCTATCTACAAAATCCCTTCCCAGCACCATCTCTAGAGGTTAGTATTTGAATGATTAACTGGGAGCAGGTGTGTTTGTGTGAGTGCTGAGATTGTTGTCTGCTTTCCATCCTCATGGGGGGTTATTCTGTTCTTTCTGTCCTACCCTAACTGGCAATATTCTAAAAAGAATTGTGGAGACTGTGGTTCAGTCTAGCTAAATTGACACACTATGAACTTACTGTATCCCCTCACTATAGATGGGCAGCTGAGGCAGAGAAAGGAATATTTAACAAAAGGGACGTGGTATTTTTAGCATGTCTTTGCCGGCTCAGCTGTTTTCATACTCGTATCTGAAGAAAGGCACATTGATGGGAGTCAGACCTACCCTATCTACTATCCATCATTCAGTGGAAAGCTCCAAAATTTACAGCACATATACAATTGTCGACAGAAAATTTGAAGAATCCCTTTTGTATTGATTCAAACACTTGTGCCAAAGTTATCTGGGGGGTGTACTTTCTCAAACACAGTCTTTAAAAAATATTATCGTTCTCAGAACTTCTACTGTGTCATCAATGAACTTACATCAACTGGATAAATAAATAAGGTTTTCCAAGGTGGAAATAGTGGAATAGTCGTTAATACGGAGTAGGCACCACTTCTTTCCTCTAAAAACTGATCATAGACAGGTAGCTGATGAACTCTTTCTAAATGGGTCAAGAGTAAGTAGACTTACAGGGAACGTGTGGAGCCTCATAAGGACAGGGAGGGTGAACAGAGTATTTCTAGCAATGCTACATACAAGTAGACGAGTAGTACTGGATGCTAGTTACTTGTACTCTTTTGTCACAAACTAATCTGAAGAAGGGAAGGTCATTTCTTGAGCCTCGGACTCTCTTTCAAAGTCCTGTGCAAACTGTAATTGAAAAAAATATACAAAAAATATAGAAAGAGAAAAGTCCAGACTGGAGAATCCAGATGTGTCTCTAATAGTTTTCCGATAACAGAGTGTTAGTCAAATAATCCAAGTATTCCGAATCACTCCCTTTACTAACAGTGAGGAGGCTGTTTTCCTAACAATGGTGTTGTGTTTTTTATCTCTAGAGGGTCTCTTTTGTATCTTTCCATTTCCCTTATTTGTCATGTTTTCTTTTACATCCTTGAACACATTTGTAACGTTTATATTAGCTGTCCAAAGTTTTTTGCATATAACTCTATTATTATTTCTGTCATTTGGGGTATACGTCCACTTACTGATTTTTTTCCCTCCTAGTTATGATCTGTGTTGCTTTGTACATTTGGTAATTTTTCGTTGGATGACAGGTAGTGTAAGTTTTATGATGTTAAGTGCTGTTTTTTGTTGCAATCCTTTGAAGAGTATTGAACTTTGCTCTGGGACAAAGTTAAATTACTTGCAGGCCAGTTTGTTTCTTTCCAGCCTTGCTTTTAAGTGTTTTCATAGGCTGGGTCGAGCATAGCCTTTACATTAGGGGTAATTTAGCACCATTTTAAGGTGTGATTCTCTTGAGAATTTTGCTTAATGCCATGCATAATAGTATGAGGGCTCTTCTCCCTGAGTGGTGGGAAGGTAAACCATTCCTATCCCAGTGTCAATGCTCCTAATTGTTTGGCCTACTGCTATTTGGTGTTTTTTCCCCTGTCCCTGTGGGATTTTACAACATGCATGCACAGAACATTCTTCAACCAAAGACTGAAAATTCCCAGGTCTCTTTTCCCGTGCAACATCTCCCTCTCTGATATTCTACACTGCAGACTCTGGTTACTTGGGCCTCCTGAACTCCGATCTCAGTCTCTTCAGTGTGGTGAGAAGATCATGTCCTGCTTTTCTTTTATTTCCTGTGCTGTGGCTCAGAAACTGTTGGCAGGTAGTAAACTAAAGCAATCACAGATGGTGATGTTAGGGTGGGCTTTGATGGTTCTTAAGCTCAGGGTTATAATCCCAGCCCAGGTTTTCAAGGTCACAGCCATCTATGATTGTGCCACTATGCTCCAGCCTTCCAGCCTGGATGACAGAGTGAGACCTGTCACTTTAAAAAAAAAAAAAATCAGTGTTATAAGTGTTGGGGAAAACTGAATATCCAATATGCCAAAAAATAAAACTGGATGACTCTTATCTTCCTTACCTTGCACCATATGTAAAGATTGAATGAAACATCTAAAAAATAACAGCTAGGGCAGACACGGTGGCTCACGCCTATAATCCTAACACTGTGGGAGGCCAAGGGGGGTGGATTGCTTGAGCTTAGGAGTTTGAGATCAGCCTGAACAAGAGTGAGACCCCATCTCTAAAAAACAAACAAACAAAAAACATACTGGGGTTGTGGCTATAGTCCCAGCTACTGCGGAGGCTGAGGCAAGAGAATCACTTGAGCCCAAGAGTTTGAGGTTACTGTGAGCACAGCATTCTACGAAGGGCAACAAAGTGAGACTCTGTCTCAAAAATAAATAAATGAATTATTTAATTAAATAAAATGTAAAATATAAAAAATAAACAGCTGAAACTATAAAACTCTTAAAAGAAAACACAGGGGAAAGGCTTTGTAATGTGAGATTTGGCAATGATTTCTTAGGTATGGCACCAAAACCCAGGCAACCAAAGGGAACAACAAATGAATTGTGCCTTCATCAAAAATAAAACTTTTTTACATTGAAGGACACTAACAATTTCCTTGCAAAAGCAATTCACACAATCAGTAACATATTGGTAAATCACATATTTCATAAGGGATTGAATGGCATCTAGAATACATAAAGCACTCATAAGTCAATGGTAACAGAAAAAATCCTGACTAAAACATGGACAAAAGACTTAAACAGACTTTTTTTTCTTTTCTTTTTTTGAGACAAAGCCTCAAGCTGTCCCCTTGGGTAGAGTGCTGTAGCATCACACCTCATAGCAACCTCTAACTCCTGGGCTCAAGCGAGTCTCCTGCCTCAATCTCCCAAGTAGCTGGGACCACAGGCGCCCACCACAACGCCCAGCTATTTTTTTGTTGCTGCCATCATTGTTGTTTGGTGGGCCAGGGCTGGATTCAAACTTGCCACCTTAGGGGTATATGGCTGGTGCCTTAGCCACTTGAGCCACAGGCGCCGAGCCAACAGACGTTTTTTCAAAGAAGTTACCCAAATGAGCAATAAGCACATAAAAAAAAATGATCGCCATCACTAGTCATTAGGAAAATGTGGATAAAAACCACAATGAAATAGCACTTCACACCCATCATGATGCCTATTATCAAAAAAAACCCAAAAAACCATTGAACAAGTGTTAGTGAGGATGTGGAGACTTTGGAACTTTGTGCATTGCCGGTAGAACATACATGGTGCAGCCGTGGTGGAAAATGATACATGATGATTTTCTCAAAAAAATTAAACATGATGATTCCTCAAAAAATTAACACAGAATTATGAAATGATCCAGAAATTCTACTCATGGGTATATTCCCAAAAGAAGTGAAGGCACAGACTTGAATAGATACTTGTACACTAATTGTTAGGAACTGAATGTTTGTGACGTGCCCAAATTTGTATTGTGAAGCCCTAACCTCCAACATGATGGTATATGGGGAGGGACTTTGGGGAAGTAATTAGGTTTGGATTAGACCATGAGGGTAGAATCCTCGTTGACGGAATTAGTGCCTTATAAGAAGAAACAAAAGAACTTGTTCTTCTCTCTCCTGAGCATGTGAGGATAGAGTGAGGAGGCCGCCCTCTGCAAGAGTGTCTTCCCTGGGAACGGAATGGGCTGGCATCTTGATCTTCCCCTCCACAGTCTCTGAGAAGTACACGCCTGTTGTTTATACCACCCAGTCTATGGGGTTCTGTTCCAGCACTCCGAGCAGACTGAGATGCAACTGTTGACCGCAGTATTATGCCTAACAGCCAAAAAGCAGACGCCATCCAGCACCCATCAACAATGAATGGACAAACACTATGTGATGCATAGTTACAACAAAATATTATCCAGCCTTAAAAAGGAAGAAAATGTTGATACATGCTACAATATGGACATGTGTTATTGAAGACATTGTACTAAGTGAAATAAGCAAGTCATAAAAGGATAAATATTGTATGAGTCCACTTATCTGAGGTTCCTAGAACAGTCAAATTCATGGAGACAGAAAGTAGAGCGGTGGTTGCCAGAGGCTGGGAAGGGGGGAAGTGGAGAATTAGTATTTAATGGGTTCAGAGTTTCAGCTGGGGAGGATGAAGAAGTTCTGGAGATGCCTGGTGGTGCTTACTTGCAGGATCAATGTGAAGGTACTTGAATCCATAGAACTCTACAACTAAATGCGGTGACTAATACAGTCAATTTTATGTTGCATATATTTTACTGCAATAAAAATGTACTTAGGACGATTCCTAGAATATGATGTAGGATTTAAAGTATTAGCTGTTGTTATTGTTGCTGTTTTACAACAACAAAAATAGGAATTATTTTTATTATTCCTATTTTAAAAATGGATGGATAGCAAGGTATGAAACCAAGAAGGTAGGCAGAGACCAGATCATTGAGAGGCTTACACTGTTAGGGGATTTGGATTGTGGTTGTCCTGAAGGTTACAGATAGCCACGCAAGGGTTTTAACCAGGGAAACAGTCTGGTAAGATCATTTTAGCGCAGCAGATGGAAGATGCCTTTTAATGGGGGTCAACACTGGAGATAAGATAAGGCTGTTACAGTGATTTATTAGAGAAATTGTAAGTATCTAAGCTTATCTGCTTACATGCTACTCAGAGAGGGCAGTGATGAAGAAGATATGATCTTATTTTGGAAGACTGGCTTAACAGAAACTGGATTTACATTTTAAAAATAATCTCTTTGTACGTAGGTATTGGCTGTGTGGAGTATGCTATGTCCCTCCTCTGTTTTAGTTTTTCCCATGAATCTCCTTTGATGTGCAGTGATTTTATGACTGAATACACTGGGACAAGGTCAAAATCAAGAAAAAGGTAAAATACGGGATTTTTTCCCTCTGGGGAAATTTTTATCAATTCCAGAGATTCCTAAGCTTTTCTGGCTTCAGAAGTGTACCAGAACGATGTTTTTAGGGGCTACTGAAAACATCAAAATCCTTTTCCTTGAGACTTACTGGAAATTCAAGTGCTCGTGTTCGAGGCCTTCCAACATGAATGCGTGTGATGGACGTACAGGAGAGGAGAAGAGCTTTGATGAGGCAGCCTCTCTGAGAAAAATCTTATGGAAACAGGAATTATAAGTTAAGTAACAGAAAATAAAAGAAAACAAGATAATTACTCCTTCCTTTGATTGCCATCTCCCGGGGTGGGAATTCATATCCTGGGGGGAAGTGAAAAGAGGTGCTTTTAAATGGCTCTAGACCTATCCATCCACTAACAAAATTATGCCCTATGTCAGTGTCACCCTCCAATTGTACCCTAAAGTTCCCATCTACTTCATACTACTCAAAAACTTAGTTCTTAAAAAAAAAGTATACAACAAGACCATCTGTGCTAAGGTGGCAGTATCTGTTAATGTGAAATACATTTGTTTTACTGGGGTTATTTTCTTTTGATTGAGAACAAACTTCGTCAAAGTGATTAATATCTAAATATAATATACTTGTTTTTGCTTGGTAGGCAGTCAATAAAAATAATAAAGATGATGATGATGAAGATAACAACAACTAATGCTATTTCTACCAAGAGTTAAATCCTGATTCTCTTCCAAAGAGCTGTGGGCCATCGTTTAGGCCAAGAGACAAAGCTTGATTTTGGAAGTAGCCTGTCCCACGAATGGGGACGGTGTGGGGGTGTTTGGCACACCTTTTGAGTGCAGGTCATAACAGCAAAAGGGACTCTACCTAACAAATTCAAATACTTTTGATCTGGTTGTTTAGAACCTCACATTAGCCTGAAATAAAAAAAATAAAAGTAAAAAGAATTAGCCTAAAATTGAGAGAAACAGTTGAAAAAGCAAGTACGTATTTGTTAAGGTATTCTTGTCTATGTTGTGCATATGGCTATGAACATTTTTCTCATCATTCAAAAATATTTTCAAAGAAGAACTGCTCTGGTTTTCCTAACTAGACACTGTCACGGGCTCTTGTTTTCTGCTCACCAGGTCTTCCTTTTGTTTGCTGCTGCTGCCCCTGTAGGTGTCTCCCTCAGCTCAGGATTGTGCTCTTCCCGGCATCCCATTTGCAATGATGCCCATCCCGGAAACCCTCTCAGTAAAAGTGCATCTGGTCAGTAATTCGGTTAGCTGTTCCTCATGTCATCCTTTATGATTATGATCTGTGCTCAGTAAAACTAAATGTTGATAATTGTTTATGAATGGTGCTGCATATTGTGCTACATCGATTACTTCATTACCACTGAAACTGGAATCCTAGGAGATGAATACTGAATTCTACTCTGTAAATCCATCCCTGACTCACATTGACTCATCTTAGTTGCTAGTTACTCACGGCCCCTTCCTCCCTTTCTATTCAAACCTCTCATTGTTATACTTATCTCTTTTTACTACTTACCACTGAGATCAGGACATGATATTTAGGGCATTTACATCCAGAGAACACAACACGTAATTCCCCTGAAGTCCTTAAAAAAAAGGGAACTGTAGAATTTAAGAATCATTTCAATACCATGTTGATTCTGAATTATTATTCTGAATTCATGATAATATGTATTTTTATTGGTTGTCTAGCATTAGTTAAATTTGAATATACGTGTGTTATTACTTTTCAAAAATAAATAAGTAGAGATTTTCTTGTGATTTTGCTCCCCATGCCCAAGAGTGAAGAAACATTTCTGCTGTTGAATTCTTTCTTTTCTTATTAAGCAATAATAATAATGCAAAAAAAGTAACATTCACATTGTCAGATAAGAGTATGTCTATCATAGAATGCTTTGACTCTGAGGTCCAGTATGGAGTCATCAGTTAACTTCTTCTTCATTTTGTTTTTTCCAAATGTTGAATTCTTTCTGTGAATAGAAAAGTCAGCCTTGCCTAGGCAGTCTGCTTAAGGGGAGAAAAGGGAGCAACAGGGATGATATTCTGAGCTTTCTGAGCCATCTTTACTCAACATCAAATATTCTGTCCTATCGTCTTTTTCAGTTTTGTCATTCTCATCAGACCATATGGTCATCAGAGCAACATTTGTGAGGATTTTCTGTCAGACAGTCAGAATAAGTGGTTGTCAGGAGACAGTAAGTGTTGGAGGGTACTAGGCAGATGGCCCTCTCTGCCTCTAACGTGGTTTCTCTGGCTTGGGACATCAGTGCCTCTAAAAATATTATTTAAAATTGGAAACACACCTGATAAAGTCCAAATACTAAGGTTGAACATTTTGATTCTAACAACGACTGAGGTCCTTACTAACTGTGCACGGGTTGTACATGAACGCCAGAGAAAATCATTAACTTTGTTGTCACACACAGCCATAGCCCTTTTGCTCTAGTTTTCCGGGGATAAAAATAGAGCCAAACTCAAATGCTTGTTCCAAGGGTTAAATGCATACCAGGTATAACTTCTTTGAACTGTACCTAACACAGGGAAAGCACAATAAATATTTGCTATAGAAATTATTATTACTATTATATTTTGTGACAGCTTCACTTCTAGCCCTTGGAAATAAAATATACCACATAGTTCTTCTCCCTGAGGAGCTAGTAGCCAGTTTGTAGAAGATGAGCTTCTAAGAAGACTGTGAGTACATGTCATAAAGGATGACCCCCACGGGGTGCTGTGGCAACACACAATAAGTTTGCTAATTTTCTCTTATGGGAGGAACAAAAGCTTCGAAGAAGAGAGAACGTTCGAAACCTAAACAATAATAAGGATTAAGTAGACAGCGTGAAATTTGTGAAAAGAGGTAAGGCTGAAAATATAGGATATGGATTTTATCATTTATTAACGTCTTAGTGTGAAATATTTTTGAAATTAATTTCCAACTCATGACTTGCTGATTTCAAGTTGCATTTTCTTTTTTAATTAGAGTCGGCCAAGGCTTCTGTGATCAGAGAGACATCTTCCCGAGTGATGGCCTACAGTGAACCTGCTCTGGAATCCTCTACGACTGCTTACTAAAAACGCAGATTACGCCAGAACAGACGTCTTAGTTTCAATCCATGTTGTAAACCCCATTCTCAAACCCAGGGTCATTGTACTAAATACTATGTGTTACTGGTCACAAAGATCATCACTCAGTCACTGACATAACATTTCTTTGTTCTAGAGGAGAAAAACTTTTCAGATATATACTGATATAATTTGGTTATTTGTCCCCTCCCAATCTCAGCCTGCAACTTGGTTCCCTATTGTTGGAGGTAGAGCCTGGTGGAAGGTGCTTGGATCATGGGGCAGCTCTCTCACGAATGACTTGGTGCCTTCCCCGTGACAGTGAGTGAGTTCATGCTAGAGCTGGCACCTCCTCCTCCCTCTCGCTCCTTCTGCCACCAGGCCACACACCTGCCGTGCCTTCCGCTTTGACTGGGAACTCCCTGAAGCCTCACCAGAAGCAGATGCTGGCGCCATGCTTGTATTGTCTGCAGAACTGTGAGACAAACAAATGCCTTTCCTTTATAAATTATCCAGCCTCAGGTATTTCCTTTATTGCAATGGAAAACACACTAGCACAAGTGCCTTCTATATATTTAGACAGACAGCATTGTTCACATAAAATAGTTCCGAGAGCTACTGTCTGCAATAGGCCAAATAATTGAGATAACCTGCGCTTACTGCCTTTTACAATGAGAAGTGAGAAAATTTAACCACTTCCTACTTGACTTACCCAAACAGAAAGCCATTTCTCCCAAAAAGCTAGGTTCCTTGACTAGAAGATTAAATTTGATGAAGTGAAAAATCCAGAAACAGAATGGGATTTTCTTTTCCCCTGAGATTCCAAGTGGCTTTTCTGTCCTCCAAAAGGTCAGACAATGCTATAGAAGACATTTGAGATAATCTTAGACTTCCACCTGCTAAGAACCTAGCTAAGGGGTCTCTAAACATCCAGTTATTAGACAATCTGTGAATATGAATCACTCTCGAGTGGAGCAAAAAGAGTCCCATGAAATGCCTTTGCTTCGGTTTTATTCTGAGGATGTAGCTAATTGGAAATGCCATGTTATGTTTTACGTGGTAGAAGTCAGCAGCTTTACTCATTCAAAAGTTCTGACCCTTGTCAAAGTTGCTATTCAGTGGGACAATAAATTTGTAGACCAAGAGAAAAAGAATTTCCTAATATGATTTCAGAGGTGCTGCCCCCAAATATGGTTTCCTTGCTTACTAAGTTGTGCTGAAAATTCTCTTAACAGTAGAATTTTTACATCTTTAATTGTAGTTAGAATTGAGAGTAAAGTAAACATCAATAACTCGCAGAGAAACTTTAACAGACAATCGGTCTGAGATCGTTTACCTGCACACATTTTGATCTAGGAGAGAGTATAAACGAGGTGCGGATGTGGATAGAGGATTTCTGGGAGTGACAGAATGGGGAAAGGAGCAGGGAAGAAGAAACAGTGGAGCCACTTTCCTGTAATGGTTTTTCCCAGACAATAAGAAATGAGCTGTAAAGACAGTTCGGACTCACTGGTGCCCACTTGGGCTCTTGTAGACTTCGCTATGCCATCACTTACCCTCCGTGGAATACGGCTTTACTGAGGCTGATTTGCCTTAAGAACGAGAGAATCCCAACGTACATATGATGGGATGCTTTCTGAGGGAGATGCCAGGAGGAAACCTGCATTCTAAGGGAATGAAGAATGGGAAGAAAACAGTACACTAAGAAACGCTGCATGCTCACCTCCTCCACATAGACGTGTCTCCTCTGTCAAATAATCTGAGGGTTTTAGACAGGCATGTCTGTGCATGTTTGTGTGTATTTGAATGTGTCCATGCACATGTGTGGGCCCCTGATGTGCATGTAACCTAATCACGGGTATCAAGGGGTATCAGGACTTCAAAAATTCTGATTTCAATTTGAAAATAAATTTCCCTTTCCTGTTTTCCATTCCATTGGTCAAGCTTCCTCTTTAGGCTTTCATGGTTGTATACCCAGGACTTAATATCTTGGCTCAATCTTAGTGAACCATGTTACATTCTAGAAAGAGTGTGGACTTGGCCTTAGACTCACTTGGGCTCCAGCTCTGTTGCAGCCTCATACCTGCTGTTAGATTCTGGGGAGGTTCTGTTTTTGTCCTGATGGGCCTCAGTTTTCTTAACACTTTAATACTCTCCTTAATTGCTCTTTATAGGAATGTGTGTCTCAGGCAGTGTTGGTTTTACAAACATTAGGGAGAGAGGAGCAAATGTGTAGATGATCCAATAACACAACGGACAAAGTTTTTCTCTCAGTTAAGACTGGAAGGAAAACAAAACCAGGTTTTCTATTATACATTGACTACTAAAGATATCAGAGGACACTAGTACATAAGGTCTGACATTTATTTAGTCAGTTTCCAGGGTGAGAATTTGTGACATATAGGAATCCACAGCAGCACAAAGTAAGTCCTGCAAATGGATTTCATTTGAGTCACCTTGTCAGTTTAGAAACAATATCATAAATACAAATGACAGAGCCCCAAGGAAAGGCAACAGGCATGCCACTTTGCCAGCTTTCACAAAACTTAATTTTCCATGCAGTCTCTGGTGCATTAAAAAAATAAAATGTACCATTGGTGCTGAAGGGTGTTTCCAGACGGCCTTTTGTTAGCTATCGAGGAGGCTGCATCCCTTCTCCCATCAACTTCGCACATGGCAGCAACCATCTTCATTTTTCCATACAATAAGCTGTTATTGTTGCATAAGACGCCAAATGACACTTGGAGGACTGGCCCTGCAATATCTTTGAAAATACCAAATGCACAGTGTGGCTCATCTGACTGCAAATCTGGGTCTGCTCTATTTACTGGAAGGTGAGACAATGCCAGGGAGCCCCTCCCTCGCTTCAGTATTTCTGCTTTTGACCTCCCTGATGACACTTTTCTGGAATGCAATATGTTTCCGAAGAATTTTAAATGGGTGAAAAGAAATAATTGTTTGAGAGTTTATTCAGCTGAGCACATCCCAACTGTTCATGACTAGAAATGCCTTTGAAGAAGCAGATCAAGCCAATTGTATTTTTAAAAATATCGAGAGCAGGGCTAGCGCCTAACTTCATTTTACTTTAGTGTAAAAGAAAACCTTTGTCTACTGCTCATGAAATGGCTGGCCGTTTTTCAGTGCTTCTCTACTTTTCTACTTGTGTTGCTCTCATAAGCATCTTCCTAGAGCAAATTTACTCAAAGTTTCCTAGACGTACAGACCCAAGAAAAAAACCCCAGAAAGATAAAGAATTGGGATTTAGTAAATATATTTCAGGCTAAATTCTGGATAGATCCTAGATGTAAGGTGAGAGCCAGGTCATGATAAGCCACTTTTCTGAGTAGGAGGAGTGAAAAAATTACCAAGAATAAAATAACTGAACAAAATGAAGAAGCCAGAGACTCTCCTGACCTGGTCGTCGTGGTTCCCCAAGATGCCTACATGGAACCATGGGAGGCGGCTCTCCCAGGGGCTGCTCTGATCTAACTCCTTGGAGCGCTAAGAGCATGGTGTGCTGGCCAGAAGCCACGGTGATTACTCGGTGTTCACGTCAGGTGATCTCAGCGCTCAAGTAGTTCTGTAATGAGAGAATAAATTTCCATTAACAATGAATGGAATGTCTTATCTAGAGAGAGGAGAAGGCTGAAGAAATGAACATGGCACCCTTTAAAAATGAAGTCCTCAGTCAAAAAAAAATGTGAAGGAGAAAGAGACAAAACTGGAACAGAGAGAGGACGTGTACTTCTGTGCAGACTGTGCTGGCCACTTTACTTTCAACTATCACAATGACCCTAAGACAAGTGTGTCATGATTCCCAGTCACAGATGAGAAAGGAGGCCTCGAGGACATAAATGGCTCTTTAGTCAAGTGGTGGAAGCAAGTGTGGACACGTGGGACAGCACCAAATTCCACTCCATCTCTGAGATGACGGCTTCATCCCTCAGTTGACCACGTCCTCTCCCTGCCGAAGCATCCATGGCCCCGGGCGGGCTGGGCCAGCAGCGCCCAGAGAAACTTGCTGCTTCTGCCCAATTGAGGTTTGCCTCCCACTTGCCTCTAGTTTATAAAGACTGTTCCCACCTGCTGCCCTCTCCGGTTACCCTCACATCCAAAGCCTCTTATCCCAAACTAAAAATTATTTTCTATTTAGTGGCAAAAAAGAGCCAAGCTGTTGCTCACTGACTCAGTTGCACCGATGGAATTGAGAGCGGTCCCTGGGGACACAGGGGAAGTAGCGTCCTTCAGAAGGCACAGCAAGGGACCCAAACACAGCAAAGAAGGCCGGATGCTCTGAGCATCCTCTGCAGACTCGGTGGTGGGGATGGGCTACCACTGGGCAGGGGGGGCCCGAGGAGCTTACAGGAGGCCCGCATGGCCCCCGTGAATTCAACTTTGCTGGAGTGTGGGACCTTTCCCATAGCTGACGCTTTCTCCTGTCCCTCTCTAATGGGAGGGAAAACTGACACCGAGACGGTGACGAAACTTCCAGAATGTTTCACAGCCAGGTTGTGGCACAGCAATGATTGGACCCTGGGCTGCGCATAACGAGGTGCGGGGTGAACGCAGGCAGAGAGCCAGCGATGCACACGCTGCAGGGAGCACTCACCTCGGGGTCTTCTGTGCAGCCTAAGGAATTCCGCCTTCCCTGCTGTCTCCTGCCTCTTCTGATCCAGGCTTACCCGATCGGACAAAACAAACTCCTACGTACGCCCCTTCTGGGTCAGCTGTGGCGCCACTTAGGTACAGACACGGAACCTTTCTTGCAGTTACACAGAGACCGATGATATCGCCCTGTGAAGGTCAAAACCTAGGAGAGTGTAGTGGCAACTGTAAACGTCCTTCTGCACCCCAGCCCCCAGATGTGCTCCCTATAAAATGTCATATGTGTATCGTTTATATATGTTTTAAGTGTTTTGGCTTCTTTTCTATAAATGAGACAATTCTGTTTGTGTGGTTCTATGAATTGCCTTGTATAAAATAGTTGCTATGTCTTAGGTCAGTCTGTAAGGATCTACCTTTACCTTTAAATTCTCCACTGTATTTCAGAACTACGATCATAGAACAATTGTTCTACCAGTAACAATTCTTTCACTGATTCTTTCACCGTATGCACCTAGCTGAATGTACCCAGGATTGGAACTAAATTTTAGTTTTAATATTTATCCTTCTATTAATGAATAGAACACTCCTCTTGGTGTCATATCCTGAAAGAATCAGCTGGAGTCGTGTGTCAGCATAGTCAGTGATCTTTTTATAAAAGGAGGAGGGAGGTGACCTTATTCCAGGGAAGCAATGACCAGGCCATAACCTAAGAGCTTGCCTTCTAGTGGCTTCATCTGTGTCCACTTCTCCTAAAAGAGTCTCAACTGCTCAGACCTTGGAAGGGTAAGGAAAATCTCACCCATGGAGGACTTGGCAACCAGTGTAAGTAAAAGATAAGTATTCTTTAATATTACCTTGGGCCGGAAACAAAAATAGGGATTGTTTTAGAAATATCCTTTAGTCTCATTTTGGCCTTTTGGAGTTGTGTAACTTTTACCCCCTGCTTTATTAAAAGAATCGTTAAAAAAGAGACGGACAGAAGTCAGAGAGTCTAGTATTCCTGATATTTGGTCAAGAATTTCACAAAACACTAAGGTGATTTACCAGTGACATTTTGAGCTTGTGCTGGAGTTTTGATTTTGTAAGAGGCCAAAGCTTTAAAGTCAGAGGGTAAACACGGGGAGAGGCTCCCTTTCTGAGTGAGGTGACGGAATTGGCCGCAGCCCAGCTGAGTCCAGGTCTTCAGCACCGGCTCTCAGGGGCCTCCGACTTAGGTGCGGTACATCTAATCGTCTTACTCCTGTTTGCCTGGCCCTTTTGTGTGTTTTGCTCCATGGAAGGCCTTCTCCTCCTTCAGCCAGAGGTCACTTAATTTCAAAAATATTATTAATTTATGACACACACAAGAGGACCAAAAGAACAGTGACATTTTGGAAAACATCCTCTTTACAAAATCACTGAGAACTTCACAGAGTTTTGAACATCAGACGGAGGGCACCTGGAACTATCGTTTTTCTTCCTGAGGACAGCAGAGGTGTTGTGACAGTGATTAGGAGGCAAGCTAAAAGTGAAACAGAGCTTTTTATTCATTTATATTTTTATTACCACCTCAGAAAACCTGTATTATCTTCTGAATTTACTAAAAGGTCACCATGTTTTTTTTTAAACTAGTCTTCCCTTCTTTAGTTTCTTTGTTCACATCACATATTTACTTAGCATATGTTTGTGTTAACATGTAACATATACGTAACTGCTTGATAGAAAACGCATACAAGAATTCTGTGGAATCTTCCTGACAGCCTCCGTGCCTTTCTCTGCTCTGTCCTTATTTCTTCCATCCAAGCACTAACCAAGCCTTCTTACCTTCTGAGACACGATGAGACTGGGTGCATTCAGGGTGGTACGGCCGTAGACTTTCTTTCCGTATATGCTTAATAATCTTTCCGTAGATGCTTAATAAGCATCCATTATGTGCCAGACTATGTTATAAGCACTAAAAGACCACGGGGAGAAAGGCAATTTTACAGTCCAATGTAGCAGACAGAGGACATATATCCACTACTGTACAATGAACTTTTATTTATCTATTTTTTAAATTTCACATTAATGTGAGGGTACAGACAACCACATCACAGTATTTCAATTTGTGAGCTAGAGTCCCTCTGGTGGCTGTGTCCTGCGCCCAGAAGGTGAGCCATACACCCCTCCGTTGTGCCATTCAGTGGGAACACCCCAAACCCTTTCTCCTTTCTCCCTCCTCCCCGCAACTTCAACTGAAATGGGTTTTTCACCTACGTGAGTGTGAATCAGATCGTCTACTGGCTTCATGTTAGTATTGGCCACTTGGAGTATTTGCTTTTCCACTCTTGCGATACTGTACTGAGAAGAATGTGTTTCAGCTCCATCCAGGTTAATACAAAGATGTGAAGTCACCATCTAATGGTGAGGAAAGGAAATGGATGGAAGGAAATGAAAGAGGAGATGTAATAGAAGTTGACCCTGGGATGGGGAGTGGAGAACGTTAGATAGCGCAGGAAGGACATTCCAGACAGTGGCTGCAGAAAGGCATGGGAGACAAGGACAGGAACACACATGGCAAGTGGGGTGTTCATTCCTTCAAACTCAGACTGCTTTTTGCTTTTAGTTAACAGTGTGTTTGGAATTCACACTGATAATCTCATTCTTATTTCAGTCCCTGGATTTTAGACTCCAGCATCTACCAGCACCTCCACGCTGACATGAATAATCTTCTCTCCTGCTGGGTCTGTGTCCTATTAGCTATTTTACAACGTAAGACATTACAACTCTGATTTCTTTATGACCACCGTCGCAGAAGTATACTTCTAATCTTACTCCTGACTATTTGTCTGAGGACCTAGCTTCTTGGAATTTTAGCATTTCTGCAAATTCAATATATCTCAAGTCAAGACATTATTATACCTAGTAAATAAGATATTTATCTTACTATTCATTTCTTAGTGCCAACATCGTTCTAATACTTCAGGCTAGAGTATTTGGAGATTTATTTCACTTTTCTTTAATCCCTTGTATCTGTCATTGGATTCTGCCCTTTCTCCTTCTGAAATATTTATCAGAGGCTCACATCCTCCCAAGGTCAAGTTCTTCTACCCCCTTTGCTCTTAGGCGTCATGTTGTGATGGCCCCATAGGAAGCTTCCTGTCTGGTCTCACCCTCTCCAGCATGAGCTGCATCCTCCGTCAAGCTGTCGTCCCTTGGAAGCCACTTCCATCACGGCATTCTCCTGCTTGGGACTACTGGGTTACATGGAGATGCGTCTCCCTCCGTGTGCATCTCTCCTGCCCCCTCTCCAGTTCCTCCTACCTGCCCGGCCTTATTCCCTCCACTCCTTCACAGGCCCTCAGTTCCAACATGGACATTCCCAGGGCCATCCGAATTCCTTGCCACATTCCTGCCCCCTTGCTTTTGCTCATGCTTTCCCTTTAGATGCCATTCTTTTAAATTTTTTTTTAAATTTCAAAATATCAGGGGGGTACACATTTTTTTGTTATGGTATCTTGTATAACGCTTAAGTCAGAGCTTGTAGTGTGCCGGTCAATTCATGAGCACACACTGCTCTCCTTCCTTTCTCCGTGATGGAGTCTTCCCTACTCCAACAATCCACCTGCTTCCCTTGGGCTTCCTTCTCTATTTTCCATGCACTCAGTTGGACCCTCTCTCCTTGTCCATAAGTATTGCCCATTGTCTCCACATGTAGTGAGCTTTTTCCTGATCTCACAGCTTTCTTCAGTGTTAAGAAGAAGCACTGAGGCTGCCTCCTCTCCACCTGTATTTCCCGTCTACCTGTATTTTCCCATCCTTCCCCATGTGCCCATGAAATATTGGGATTTATATTCTTTGCAGCATGTACTGATTGGTGTCATACCTACCCTCAGAAGGTAGAAATTAGGCCTAATTCACATTGATATTCTCTGTGGGCTAAATGCTACGTTTTGCATGTGATAGGTGTCCAGTAAGTAATGGTATTAAACTTCTCAGTGGATAATGCATTCATGGCCCCATTGTAGAACTTAGCCACTCATTCATCCACTCAATTTGTTCTTGTCTGCTAATTTTCCCTTTATCTAGGTCGATAGCTGATTTTTGGTAGCCATCCTGCTATGTGGCACCTGGTTCCCAGACTCAGTCTCTGGTCTTGAATATCTCCATTCCAGTTTTAATTAACATCTTTAATTTCTACATTTGTATATCGCTAGACTTTCAAAGTTGAAGAGGCCTAATTTGTGCTATATTGCTAGTCTTTTTTATTGCTGTGATTAACATTTCTTCTTAAAAAATACAAAAAAAGCAATCTACTTTTCAAGATAATGGGAAGATTGTGAGGTAATTTATTTGAAAGTGCTTTATGAACTGTCATTCGCCATTCAACATGATATTATAAGTAATAGTAAATTGTAAGCCCCAATGAGAATAAAATAAGCCTAATGCTGTGGCAGACTCTGGTGATTGCTGGTCTACCAGCTGTCTGGACTCTCCTACCCTCTGATCCTTCCTTGCCATCCTGGTTTTGCTAAATGATACTGAACATTTTTTTTCTTACATCTCTAGCAGCCAGGACCTGGGCAATACTTGCAGTTCTGGTCATTGAGTGCTGAATGGAAACCATTTCTGTGGTTTCTGAGAAACATTTTACACCTTGAGTTTTGAAAAGAAAGGCATGAAAAGAAAATACCGTTTTCTGCCTTGCTGTGGTTGTGTGGGCCCATGATGGTTGTCTTATCACCCTAAGAATAAAAAATGAAACTTGAAGGCCAATCATCTAAGTGCAGCAGAGTGAAAAGCTATAAGGAGCCTGGGGCTCTGGTTCTGTGGTTGAGCTATCTGCACATACCCTGGAGCTGCCTGGGTGCCAGAACCTTCATTACGGGAGAAAAAATAATAATTCAACTGTTCTTACCAGTTGAAACCACTTTTAGCTGCATGTTGTGTTCCTCATACCCAAAGGATTCTAATTAATATAAACTTCTATTGGATCCTTCACAGTATCAAGAGCAAGTTTAGGTTCTCAAGTATTCTATTTCTTTATAATTGTCTTCCTCTTCTTCGGATGCTTTTGGTAAATGGCTACTAATGCTCCTAGCTTCCTGGCAAAACAAAGAAATTGCACCCCAGGAAAATAAGGATTGCTTTTTCACGTGACAGGATTGTATTATCAGCAGGATGCTACAAGCCGAAGGCCTGAAATAAGTAAGACTTAAATTGAAAGCAGACACGCTGTCGGCAATAGAGAAAGATCTAATGAAAATGAAACCCGGAATGGAGGATACGGTTCCAACAGTGGCCCCCCAAACTGATAATGCGAGGAGTCGGGGCTTCTGGCAAAAAGCTCACACACTCCTTTCACTGTGGTGACAGCTGAGGTCTTCTCTACTTCCCCCTTCTCCGTTTCTCATTCCTGAGGTTGGTGTATCAAGTTCATATAATTGCCTATATTATCATTTTAATTCAGAAAGACGGACCACAATTTTCTTAGAAACGCTCAGAAATTATGTGTATGCTCCCTAAGGAAATTGCCACTAGAGAGTTTTAAGCCTAGCATTAGAAACTCGTGTTGCCCAAATAAGCCATCTAACATTGTTCATAAGGCTAACTGAATATAATAATATAAATATAATATAAATCACACCAAATGCATATTATCAGTTGGATAATCTTCTTCGTTGAGACTTTACTTTCTACTTTTATTCTAACCAGCAATTAATTCTTAGCATGAATTAAAAATCCTGCCTCAGTGACCGACAATGCACTGGATGGATTGTGAGCAGTTTCAAAACTTTTATGATCCACGAAATTGTTTAAGAGTGTGGTGATGGTCCACAGAAACTGACGAAAATGATGACTTGATTTTTTTTTTTTTTTGAGACGGAGCCTCAAGCTGTCCCCCTGGGTAGAGTGCCATGGCATCACAGCTCACAACAACCTCCAACTCCTGGGTTTAAGCGAGTCTCTTGCCTCAGCCTCCCAAGTAGCTGGGACCACAGGCGCCCGCCACAACGCCTGGCTATTTTTTGGTTGCAGCCATCATTGTTGTTTGGCGGCCGGGCTGGAGATTCGAACCCGCCACCTTAGGTGTATGTGGCTGGCGCCTTAGCCGCTTGAGCCACAGGCACCGAGCCGATGACTTGATTTTTAACCACAGCTGGAGACCTCCGAGTCTCCTTCCAGTTATTAGGACACAGCTCCTGCACCGAAAGTTTCCCAGAGTGACAGATGGCATTTTAGATGTTCAAGGGCCCAGGTTTTCTTCCCTCTTGATACCGCTACTAAGTTTAGTAGTTTATTATCTAGGATGAAGACTCACAGTTACCAAAGCAAGGCTCACTGTTCATTTAGGCAGGGAGAGGACACAGCTATGAGAAGGGTGTGAAACTAAGCAAAGCAGATGAGAATGAGAAAATTCAAATCAATGACAGAAACCCAGTTTGGGAAAACTCCCTGTGTCTAAAACTGTCCAATAACAGAAAAATATCGCTGTGCTCAGCAGTGCCAGCCTCTGACGGCGTTGAAAGAGCTGCAATACCAGAAATAGCCAGGAGAGGTCAGCATCAGAAAGATATGGCAGGATTCTTTGCTACTTGGGAAAGCAATGGTTGCCATGAGAGATTCAAAAGGAAAATACAGGGCGGACATAATCGCACAACTGTAAATTACACACTCTGTTATGTTTAACCCTATGTGAAACTATTTAAAATTGCACAAGAACTTTATGTCCACCCTGTACTTGCAGACCATATATCTGAAAAGAAGTTAATTTCCAAACTACATAAGGATCTTCTATAACTCAATAAAAAACATATAAATAACCCAAATTAAAAAAATGGGCAAGGACTTGAACAGATTTTTCTCCAAAGAAGACATAAAAATGGCCAACAGGTATACAAACAGATGCTCAATGTTATTATTAGGGAAGCATAAATTAAAATTATAATGAGATATCACTCACACCTGTTAGGATGTCTATTACAAAAATATAAAAGATATGTGTGAAGAGGTGGAGAAACTGGAAACTTTTAAAAAAAGTGTTAGCGGGAAAATACAATGGTGCAGCAGCTATGGAAAGCAGCAGAGGTTCCTCCAAAAATAAAAAATGAAACTGCCGTATGACCCAGCAGTCTTACTTCTGGGTATAGTTCCAAAGGAAATAAAACCAGTATGTCAAAGAAATACCGTTACTCCCATTCACTGCAGGACTATTTGCAATAGTCAAGATATGGAAACAACACAGTATCCATCGACAGATGCGTGAATAAGGAAAGTGTCGTAAATACATAAAATAAAATGCTACTCAACCTTAAAAAAAGAAGACAATACTGACATCCCCAAGAAAGTGGGTGAACCTGGAGATTATGTTCCATGAAATGAGCCAATCACTGAAGGGCAGACACTACATATTTCTACTCTACTTATGAGGTATTTACAGTAGTCACATTCACAGAAGCAGAGAATACAATATTGGTTGTTGGGGCTGAGGGAGTGGTAGAGTCAGTATGGGGGCAATGGGAGTGGTAGAGTCAGTATCAAGTAGCAGTGGTGCTAGATGAATAAATGCTAGGGTCATGCTGTGTGACATGATGGTTAATAAGGGATTACGCACTTTGAAGTATGTTAGAAGGCAGATCTCATGTTCAAAAGGAAAATATTTGTGATGTGCTGCTGGACAGTCCTTGCCAGGGCCAGACGGGCCGTGTGCTGCCATCTGGAGTTGTTTATTTGCTTACAAGGCCTTTGTCATAGACAAAGAGAAGAGACTGGAAACTCCAAGGACCCCAGTGCCAGCCAGGTGCCCAGTGCATTTCATGCACTTAGTAAAGCAGGAACTAAACATGAATTTAGTCTAGAATAGAAATGCTTTGAAGATAGAACTACTTTGAGATTGAAGGACATTTTGTAACCTTGTAACCTATGAGGGCAATCTGTTTAATGTATGCTATGATGATTAATAATGTTGCTGATACTTGCTTCTACCACTAGACTATAAAAGTAACAAAATAAAACAGGCGAACAGAGCAATTCTTTTAGGAGATATCTTCTCTGCTCTCAGGAATTGCTGGTTTTTCTATGAATAATGTGAAGTTGTTGATCTCTCATCTGATTCTCCTTTCATTGTTTTGGGTGGCAGCTGGATGAGCTCCTTGGTCTGGCAATATTTGCAAACCGTATATGAAATGTTCTTACCACAGAAACAAACAAATCAAAAACAGGCAAAGGTGAATAAAGGAACTTAGGGAAGTGTGGTTGACCTCACTGTTGTTATCCCTAGAGAGAGGAAAGGTAATGTGCATTCTGCGTTTTGAGGACAGAAAACCTATGGAGCAGCTTTGTAGAGTGGAGATTGCCCAGGATTTATACTCAGTGGATCTGGACTTCCATCTGCAGTCAACTCCCTGCTAAGCAGTTCTGTAACCTCTTTCAACCCGAGCTTTCTCACATACTAAAATAGGATTAACAATATAAACCTTATAAAGTTATTATTAAGTTATAAGGTTTTTGTGGGAATGAATTAAACATTCGGAAATCAATGGGTAATTAGAAATTGCTAAAAATACACTTTTAGATCTATAAGGATTCTTTCTTCTCTAATACAATGGAAATTAGCAAAATCATTAGAAGGGGGAAACTGAGCGGTGATACCTATGCAAGTCAGGGTTCAAGGGTGCAAATGCCAGAGCAAGACAAGTGCGACTAAATGGAGTTCCCGAGAAGATGATACGTAGGTTCCTGAATTTATGGGAGGACGGGAGAAATAGACTTGGAAAGAGGAACAAAACTTGGAGCCATGTCACAGATGAAATTCCTCTATTCTGATACAGCTTCCTGATGAAGTTCCTTGCTCCATTTTCACAGAATTTGGGCTTCCAGATTACTACCTATTCCTATTACCACCCTCAGCTGGAGCCTTAGATACCCTGCTGTTGCCTCACACCCAACTTCATCACAACTGCTCTAAGTAAACACTGTTTTTTTCTTTATTTCTTTCAACAACGTTTCTGTAGCTATAGGGTGTATGCTACCTTCTTACATTACATTTATCCTGAAGTATTTTATTCCTTTTGATGCTAGTGTAAATGAATTGTTTCCTTAATTTCATTTTCAGATTGTTCCTTGCTCGTGTGTCAAAATACAATTGATTTTTTTCTTGTACCTCACCAATGTTCTGAATACATGTATTAGTTCACATTTGATTTTGGGGGGAATTCCTTGGGAATTTCTATATGCAAGATCGTGTTATCTGAAAATAGATACCTTTACTCATTCCTTTCCAATCTGGTTACCTTTTATTTCTCATTCCCCAAGCTACAGCCTCTGATACAACGCTGAATGAAAGTGGCAGGAATAAACATTTTCATCTTGTTCCTGTCCTGGGAGAAAAGCATTCAGTCTTTCACCATTAAGTACGATGTTAGCTTAGTTTCTCCATAGATATCATTTATCAGGTTGAGAAATGTTTCTTCGATTTCTAGTTTTTCGAGTGTTCTTGTAATAAAGGGGTACTAGATTTTGTAAAATGCTTTTTTTTTTTTTTGCATCTGTCGAGATTATCATGTGAGCTTTTGACCTTGATTCTATTGATTATTTCACTGATTTTCAAACGTTAAACCACATGGTCATTGGTGAACAATTTTTAAAGAATATATTGTGGATTCTATTGGTATTTTATTATGGCCCAAATTTTCTCTGAACTCATTTGTATTACTCTTTCAAGGTTCAAAGTTTCAAAATCTTATCTGAGACATCGATTGGTTTACTCTAGGCCTAGTGCCCACCAGCCCTAGCTTCCAGGGTGATGTGAAAACTACCTTTATTTAATTAATTCCTATATTTCTTTACTTATTTCTTGGTAGTAAAAGATAGAGTTCTATACCTATATTTTACGATTTAGGAGTCTCCTCAAATAGAAAAAAAATGTTTACTAGATATCTAAAAATGATAAATGCTTATTACCACATTACATACAAACATCGACATTTTGGAGCTATTATTTATTGATATTCATGTTTATGTTTATAGAAGTACAGTAGAATTTCCAAAAAGGCAGCAACATTTTTGATTTTGTAAAATAAACTGAATCACGCCTAGTTGTGCATTTCCACTTTGATGTGCAGGCTCTTTGGTGCCTCTGGACTAACCATGTGGCCGTGGAGAGAGGATCACTGCCTACGTCATGGATGCCAACGCGGGCAGGAGGCTGATTTCCAGGGGGATGTATTTCAAGTGTCAAAGAGCCTCTCCCCTAATTTTCTTCTCAAAGCCGTTGCCTGCTGCTGGGTGACCATGGTAACAACTCATCTCTAGAAAGTCCGAGCTCTCCTTCCCCCCACTCAGTTCCCACGTGTTTGTGTCAATTCCATCCTCGCTCTCAAGACATACAAACAAGTGTACTGGCAAAGCAAATGTAGAGCCCTCACAAGCCTCTGCTTGGGTTGGGGTTTGGAAGATGAGTCAGAAGGATGTAGGTGCCCAACTCTAGCTCTTGTAGCACAGTAAGCATTCAGCTGAATGGAGATGCTCATTGCACGCTCCTGTAGCAAGTATCTTAAGCACCGTGACTGAACACAGGGCTGTCTTTCTAGGACAGCTAGGAGCGAGCAGGAAATTTAACATTGTGATGAGCAGAGTTAGCTTTTGAGTTTAGGTCACAAAACGCCCCAGCCCTGGAACTGAGAAGCTCTCCTTGGTTACCCTTCAGTTCACACTCTCCCGAGGGCGAGGCATCACTGATAATTGGACACATTAATCTTTTGGTGACAGGATGATGTTACTTACCATTCAGCCTGTCACAAGTGTGCTATTCAAAGTGCATGAGCTCATTTTCTGATTACGGGGAAATGCAAGATAAATGTGCTCTTACATCTTAAATTAAATTCTGAATTTTTCTTGGAAATTGATTTAAAATGATCACATAAATGTTTATTTGACTGAGGAAATGTCTCTGAATTTTGCCGGAGAGACTGCAGATGAAGATTAAGCCATCAAGATGGAACAGGGGCCATGGCAGAGCCAGATGCTCTGGGCAGTTGAGAGTGTCCATGAGGACTCTCACCCTCTGGGGACACACGGGGTCTAAGGGCAGCATCGCACTGTGAGGTGCAGAGCAGGAAAGCGGGTGACTGAGAAAGCCCATTTAAGGTTATTTAAAATTTTATACAAGCAGAGCCATGTTTACATTTAGGCTAATGGGAGCAGCCTGTTCATGGAATGAGATTTAAACAAGTGAAAAATGGTCTCTGAAGTATGTGAAACTCCATTAGCTTAGCACTAATAGTTCTAATACCATCATTAAGAAACTCCTTTTTTTCATTTTGCAGTTTTGGCCGGGGCAGAGTTTGAACTCACCACCCCCAATATATGGGGCTGGCGCCCTACTCCTTGAGCCACAGGTGCCACCCAATTTTTTTTTTTTT
>CAUYTI010064880.1:0-33952 GCA_963575145.1 Galago senegalensis
CTTTCTGGCTCCCGCATGGACGCCTTCTCTTCTGCACTATTCTTTCTGGCTCCCGCATGGATGCCTTCTCTTCTGCACTATTCTTTCTGGCTCCCGCATGGACGCCTTCTCTTCTGCACTATTCTTTCTGGCTCCCGCATGGACGCCTTCTCTTCTGCACTATTCTTTCTGGCTCCCTCATGGACACCCTCTCTTCTGCACTATTCTTTCTGGCTCCTGCATGGACACCTTCTCTTCTGCACTATTCTTTCTGGCTCGAGTCAAGGGCACCGAGCTGAGCCAGCGTGAGCAGCTGAGCAATCAGACAGGTGGCTTCTCTGCTCCTTCGTGATGAGCGCCAGTGAAGAAAACAATACAGCAAAGGTTTATCGCTTATGCTTATTTCCTCCCTGCAGGAAAACAGAATGATCCCAGTGAGACAATTAAATATATGTGAAAGATTTTCTTCTGTAATTTCACTTGTCAAACTTCAGAAAACCTTATTTTTTGCCAACTTTTTAATTCAACCCTTAGTTTCCCAAGCCAAACCAATCAGAAGGAAACATGTCAAGTGACATATAGTAGAAATCATAACTAAACTAGTATTTGGGTTTTCACAGAATAGAACCCCTCGTGCCCAGGGGAAGAGTCCTAGCCTGGCCCTGCACCATGTCTTCTCCCCCCACCGCGTGCTCTGCTGTGTCTCCTGACCTGCAACGATAAGAGACATGGTTCCTCTGGTGGTTAATATCCTGATCAACCAACAACAATCTCTAGAGATTAAAAGAAAAATAAAATCATCACTTCCTTACAAATAAGTATTGGACAGATATTTGACTCAAAAAAAATGTGTTATTTTATTTATTCCACAAGAATGTAGCAAACGAACAATATTAGTCTCATGTTTGGGACAAAGAAACTGAAGCTACTAGATGTTAAGCAATTTACTGATGATAACCTTTAAATTATCTAATGGAACTCAGGATCAAAACTGGATTTTTCTGCTTCAATTTTTCTGTGCATTTCAATACAGAGGTGCTCTCTCAGGCTGCAGGAGGGGGAGAGAAGTGTCTGAATATCCAGGTTGGCTGTAAAAAGCACATGACAAGCTCAGCTTAAGTCCCTTCAAGCAATTTATACTTTGTATTTGTGGCTATGGGACCCATGAATGAAAAATTAACAATTGTCTAACTAACAATTGTCCCAACACCTTGAGATGTACAAGGTTACTCCCAGGAAATGCACCGCTCTGTAGTGAAAGAGAAAATGATATAATGAAGTCTATAACCTTTTTTTCTCTCATGGACAAAAGGGCAATCCTTAACTCAATGTCTTACAAATATTCAATGATAGCGTTTTCTCTGTCACCAAATTGTTATGGTCCCTCATTCTGTACAGTGATTATTGGTGAACATTCAGGAGCTTTTATTTTCTGTCGAGCATGTTCTGAGCTTTCATTTTCTTCACGTAATATAGTCTATGGTCTAAGTTAAGTCATCAACAGTTTCTTATGAAACTGAAAACTTTAGGACAACTTAATAATTCATCTATATATTATTCTATTTATCTCCTACATAATAGATATCTATGCATCTATTAATTCACACCATGCAAATACTACCTCAGAGACAGTGGTTATAGTGGAATTTGGAAGACATAGTTGCTCAGGTTTGGGCCTCAATTCCTCTGTTTACTAAGTGACTAAAAGTGAGCACACCACGTCATTTTCCTGAAACAATGTTTTCTCAGCTAGAAAGTACTCACTTTACGAGACTCACAGAGTAATTTGAAAAGTCTACATGATAAAATGGATTGGTAGCATGAAAAATAGTACTCTATTAGAGAAAAAGGATCATATTTAAAGACTAAATTATATAATTTTCTAAAAATGGTTTCTGTACATTATTTGATTTTTTTTATAATTTTTCATCTTTAATTGACTCTTGGACAAATCATGAACAATTTAGGAATTAAAACTTGGACTCCTATAGCCTCATGTTCCCACCACCCAGGATGGAGTGTCACATAGAATCAGGCTTTGTGAATATCTGCTAAATGGATTTAGGAATGGAAAATTGTGTGACCTATTCACAGAAAAATAAACATGAAAAATTATAATATGAATTACTTTGTGGGCTGCTTGTTTCCATTTGGGGGAAAGTTATAACAATAAAAAGGATTTATTTGACTCTCTTATCTAGACCAATCCAATAATGCCAATTGTTGCCACTCGATTAATATGTGGATTCCAAGGCCACGTTGTTTGCTCAGTCTCAGAGTAACAGTGATCCCTGCTGGCTTTCTACCAATATCAGCCGTCCATTTCTGATGGAGGGATGATGATATCTCCACATATAAGCAACACTTTACGGTAAGGTAAAGCAGTAAGTCTTGAGGGAAAGATACAAGTGACCTCCAGATTCTGCTTGGTTTTCTGCTAGCCCATCTTTCCAAATACAATTGAATTTTTTTAACAAAACATACAAAGAATTCAGTGGGAAAAGAAAATCTTTGGACCAAATGATGCTGAAACATTATGAATAAATCTTTCCTCTATCATAAATAACTAAAAAGTCACACTAATATCAAATGAATCACAGATAAAGAGCTAAAACTAGCTTATTGAAGAAAACATGGAAAGTTAGCTATGCAAATCTGACATTTTCCAATATTTCAGGGAAGACTCCGCTTGCACTATTCCTTATAAATACAGAATTAAACTTAAACTTGATAAAAATTAACAATCTTATTCTCAAAAAATCACTACTAACAAAATAAATACTCAGGCTGGAAACATATTAGTAATTTGTACATATGATAAATTACTTACCCTAAAATAAACAAAATACCCATATTTAAATAGCAAAAAGGCAAACTACCCATTTAAAAATATGGGCAACATATGTGAACAAAAATTTCATAAAGAAAGATATGCCCTGAGTCAATAAACATAGGTAAAAGTTCTTCCTATCCCTATCATCAGGGAAACGGGAAGTTACACAGCCTTGTAATCACACTGTACTCTCACGGGATGGACAGTTAATAGTGGAAAAGTGAATGTGGGCATCACATGTGATAGCTGGATTTTTCATACATTTTAGGCAGGTGCATAATTGCATAGCCACATTGGATAGTGGTTAGCAGTTTCTTATTAAGTGAAACAAATATCTAAACTGTTACTTTTAAATGTAGACACACAGAAATATGTGTAAGTTTGATCTCAGCAGCTTTATTCATAACAGCCTATAGGTAGAAGCAAATCAAATATTCGTCAATAGAAGACCTGATAAAGATTGTTGCCCATTTAACAACACAAGAAGAGACTACTCATCCATGAAAACAAATGAAACCACTGACACTCGGAATCACATAGGTGGATCTAAATATCATTACACGGAATAAAAATGTCAGAGGTAAAAAATGCAACACATTATAGGTTTATACAAGAACATAATGAAACACACAGCATATGGTGATATAAATAACAAGAGCGACTGCCTCTGGGTTCATGGAGGAGATGATCTGGGAAGAAGCATGAGGGGAGTTTGGGATGTGAAAATATTTTTGTTTTTTGTGGTGGTATAGATTAAACAAACATTTATGGCTTTTAAAACTCATCCATCTCTACAATGAAGATGCAGGCTTTTTAGTATGAGTACACCTTATACCAGTTTAACAACAACAACAACAACAAAAAGAACATAAATTTCGCTGCCAGAAACGTATACCTAACAGTATTTTTAATTAATGTATTCCATGCTCCTCTGTGTACTGTCTGACATATTGCATAGGTTTATGTTTTCTTTCCATGTTCCGTGGTATTCTGCAATCTCTCGGACCCCCCAGGCCCAATGCTTCTGTGTTCCAGTGAATGGATTTGGAGACAGCCACGTCTGTGTATGGCTAAGTTCTGTCACTTCTGGTAGGATCAATTTGGAGAAATTTCTTCTGACTTCCAGAATGTCATCTCCTCACCTAAAACATGCAATTTTAGGTTCATTTAGGAATTTTTGGATCAGTATTAAAGACAAGATAAAAAATATATATCAGGATCAATAATGAATAGTATATTTTTATCAAATTTCTGTGTCTGGAACTTCAACAATTTTGCACATCCTACTTTAATCCTTGCACTATACATCTGGTTAGAAGTTATTTGTGTAAGATCACATAATATCAAATAACAGAGCTACCCTTTCCTCCTTTGGGAGCTGGAATCCATTGATGATCCATTGTCAGTATTACTTTTTTCATTGTCTCCCATAAATGGCTTGATGATGACGACAATGACAATGATCACATCATGATTTTTATTTCTCCATAACGCTCATCAGCAATCCTAGGCAGACGACCACCCTGACTCTCATTTAAGCTCTTCAGCTTCAAAGAGCTCACAAGTCTAAGGATATTGCCCTCATAGAACATCTCAGTGTTTAAAATTAGTAGCTTCATTCTGAACTAAAATATGAATAGAACCACCAAAGTTTATGCGCATCCCCCGTGAGCCATGCTGACCTGGTCTGCTCTCTTTCAAACACACGAGAATGCCTAAGCATAGATGATTCAGTCTTTTCTCTTCTCTTGAAGTATGACAAGGAATTTACCGAGCATATTCCTAGTGTTATTCCAGGATTCAGCACGCAGCCGCTCACAGCTGATAGCATCAAACATCTGGGCTTTGTGCCCTTGACCACGTCCAGTACTAACAACAGGCTAATCGAGTTTAACGTGCCTGAATCCTTAGTCCCACCGCGTGCCTCTAATTCTTAGGTGACTTTGAGGAGACTCGTGTCATTTCAGCCTTTCCCTTCACTCTGCTTTTTCTTCTTTTCCTACGATCAAATGGAGATTTCTGCTTCAGAAATTCAATTATGAGAAGTACAGGTGGTAATGGAAAGATTTGACTAATATACTATAACCAGTTTTCTGCTTAAAGGGGGGCATTAAATATGCAGATTATAATGGTGACTTTTAACCACTTTGCTCTGTAATGGTTCAGATCTGACTAAAGACACTGTCTGGTCAGTGCTGGAACCGCGGTCAGCTAAAGAATCATTCATCTAAAAACGTAAGGACTGCATTATGTAAGAAAAATCTTCATAACCAAGACTGTGATTTTAATGAAATACTTAAAGAAATAAAGTTAGTGAAAAAGAATTAGAAGAAAAAATATCAAAAGTCTCAATAAAGACAATGTGGTATAGTTACCTAGACATTGGTGATATCTATAAGAGAACATTTAACAAGTAGTTCTCCTGTAATGGAAATATCTCCTGTCTCAATCTTGCCAAGGTGGGACATATGGCTGTTAATTTAAAGGATGACTGAAAAACAGAAGTGGAGAATTCAGGGGTGGGTGATGTTACAGGAACAGAAATATTGGTGTTGCTCCGTGTCTGAGAGCCGAACCCCCAAAATGGAATATTAAGGAGAAGTTGGAGCTTCAAAGATTATCCCTAAGACCAGGACAGTCAGTAAGTCAGAATCTGTACTACAAAAATAATTAAAGACCTGGGTGGGTCTTCCATGTCTATGAATATAATTTGTGAGGGGGGATCTGGAATATCAACTACTGTTAAAAACAACAAAAACAAGGACTTAACTTAGAAAATACAGTTTGAAAGAAAAGGTAGTAATTAACCTTGAGTTGATAGAACTGCTGTAGATTTTCTCAGAAGTATTTACATTATGTATTTACAGTATTATCACAATAAACTCTGCCACATACAACACCAGAGCTACATTTTTCATAGATATGTGTTGGTGTGTATAGGTACTATAGATTATTTTCTTAGCATATTGCTTCTCTTTTCTATGCTTTTTATTTGTTTAGTTTTACTTTAAAAATAGCTATCGATAACCTCGTTCTAATTCCTTAGCAGAATTCTCCCCTTTTCCCCTGGTCGTCTATACGATGAACCTCTCAGAATTCACTTGTTGTTTAACGGACCCTCTGGAGCCTTGACCTGTTCTTAACGCAGTGAGTCCCTGCCATCCTTGGCCTTCCCACCACCATCCTAGATTTCCTCTCCTAGCCTAGTGTTTAATTATTGTTTCCTAAGTGTTATATTACTAATTTTTCTGTCTGATTTTCTTTATCCTTTTCACCACAATGTGTAAGAATGTTTGAAATCATGCGATGGAAAGTAAATCCTTGTGACTAGATATTTTTCTCAATCTTCCAACTGGATTGCTATTTTGATTGATACTTTTATATTGGAAATAAGTTTCCTTCTGAATTTTTAAGACATTATTCAACTGACTTTCATTATCTACTGTTACTGTTAAGAAAATTGATTCTATTCTGATATTTACTGTCATATTAAACCTGGTTTATTCTCCTTTCTGGAAAAGTTTTGAATCATGCCCATCAATTTAGTATTTTGAAATTCTGTGGTGATATAAATTTAATCGCTTTTACTGTTCACTTTCGATTCTTCAATTTGAAGCTCGTGGACTGCTTTTCTTGTATTATTTTGTTGTAAATTTGTTCCCTCTACGTCTTTTTTGCCTTTTAAAAAATCTAAGTTATGCCCTTCTATGTTTCTTCTATTTTCTCATTTATCTGTCTTTTTCTTTTTTTACATTTACTCTCTGATGTAATTTTAGCCTGTATTTGTTTTCAGAGGCAATATTTTAATTCTTTTTTTTTCTTTTTTCTTTTCTTTTTTTTCTTTTTTTGCAGTTTTTGGCCGGGGCTAGATTTGAATCCGCCACCAGCACGGCACCCTACTCCTTTGAGCTACAGGAGCCACCTGGCATTTTTTAATCTTTCAAAACATGTTGTCTTATTTGTCTTGTTCTTTCGATCAATTCTACGGCTTTTAACATTTTGAGATCATATTTTTGTTCTCAGAAAGCTTTTATTAAAATAGCACAATATTTTTTCCTTGTACAGAATAGTGCGAAGACCCTTCTTTTTGACATTCGTTTTAGATATTAGTATTCTTAATTCCCAATTTATAGACAGTTGTTGCCCATTATTTTAGTTTTCTCTTTTTTGATGTCTCATTTTAGACATTATTATACTCAGTGTTCACTCAGCTCCATCAGTATTTGCAACACATTCTGAGGTTTCAGTCTTTTCTCCTCAATTTAACATTTTTCTTCCTGAAATTGATTCTTTTTCTTTTTCTTCTCTTTCTTTCTTTCTTTTTTTTTGAGACAGAGTCTTACCTTTTTGACCTTGGTAGAGTGCTATGACATCACAGCTCACAGCTACCTCCAGCTCCTGGGCTTAGGTGATTCTCTGGCCTCAGCCTCCCAAGTAGCTAGGACTACAGGCACCTGCCATAATGCCCAGCTATTTTTTGTTGCGGTTTGGCTGGGGCTGGGTTCAAACCCACCATCCTCTGTATATGGAGCTGGCGCCCTACCCACTGAGCCACAGGTGCCGCCCTGAAATTGACTCTTAATTAATTGTGTCAATTAGAGTTTGCAGGAGAAGGCTCACTTGGTTTTTCTTTTGGAATGTCTCGTTTTGTTTTCTGAAATGTTTATCTTTATTCTTTATTAACAGTAGTTTTGTTGAAGTCAGGTTACTAGATTGATAATTGTTTATCTCTAACATTAGCTGATATATTTTTACCTGAACTCTATCCTTAATTTTACTGATGAGAAAAAATATTTGTCATTCCATTCTTCATTTTGTTGAAGGAATCTACCTTTGCCATCCATTTTTTCTGTTTTTTTTCCTAAGCATAGATGAATGCATTTTCACTATGACGTATCTATTTATAAACATAGCTCCCTTCCTCCTATAGGCATTAACTCCCCCTGTTCCTCAGGCAAACATCCATAGATGGTCCTAGAATATTCTCCTTTTAATCAGTGCCTTGATTAATTCCTGGCATCTAGAATTTCTTTCTTTTAATGGTAGCCATTTTTCTCTGTGGCATCTATTTATAGTCTTTCCATCTTTAGGGTTTTTATTTTTCGTAGCCTTCCTTATCAATATGTCATATTGCTTGAAGTTGAACCTAGTCTTCAATTTCTTAAATTCCACAGAAGCTTTTCTGTAACTTTGAAATTCTCACTAAATTCTTTCCTCTCTGAAAAGCCCAAATATTCACATGCCCCATGCAACCAAACATCTGATTACATACTGCTTGAAAGAACATTTGTATATTTAAGATCTTTTTTTGTTTTCTTTGCTACAAACAATGTAAACTATTTTAAAAGAAGATGAGCCCTAACCCTAGATTCAGTGTGACAATTGGCTAGTCTCCTAACAGCAGTCCCAGTTTCCTAATCAAGGGAATCTGCAAAGGCTGGGTAATTCTCAGCTGAAAATAAAGCTTTCCATCAGACAGCAATTTCAGTTCATGAAATACATACGTCCTGACACCAGGCTTTGGGGCTAGATTTCATCATTTCACTTTGTTTATAAAGCACCTAAGCACCAGGGAGTTACAGGTCCACTGTCACGCAGTTTCAGCACAGTAGAGGTAGGGTCAGTTTCCTCCACTTGATAAAATATCATTGCTACCGTTTCATGTTCCCGATGCCTTTCCCTTGCGTATGAATTGGGGCTTCTGTGAACTCCCAAGGGGGCAGTCAGTGTGTGTGTAACTGTGTTGTAAACTCCAGAGAACTGCAGAACGGTGAGAAACATAACGGCAGTAAGGCAGACCAGCAGAATTCCGTCTCGGCAGAGAGAAACCAAGTCTTGTACACATTGTTTAATATCACAGTGGCTGTCTTGACCAGGTTACCTCGATAGGGTTTTCATAGATGGTCAAATCACTAAAGCTATCTGGGTCTGGGATACATTTTCTCAATCTCTTTATTTCCTCAAGAAAGAGCTTACCTTACTTGTTTATCAAAAAGGAAAAAGAAATGACACGGTTTCATCTGTCCTTAGCTCTTTGTTCCCCTGGCTAGATGTGTGTTTGTCCTGTCACTCTTGATACCTACGGGATTTTATAAATCTTTCTTCTTGGCTCTATATTACATTTGTTATGATTCTCCTTCTAGTGAAGTCTCTTCTGTGACAGTGGATGAGGGAATTGAGGTTATTAGCCAGCTCATTTCAGGCAGAAATATCTCCACTACACTTGACTGGGATAGCTATAGAAGCCCTTTATTGTTGGAAAAGCAGAAACCATTTAAAATTGAAGTGCAATCAGAGCCAACATACTTCAAAGCAAGTGTATTTACACATGAGCTAATTAAAGAAATATTTAAAGAATTCACCATTGCAGATGGTGCCCTGAAGAACGTGTATATTTGGTTACGTCTCTCTTTCTCTCTCAATGTTAAATTGTATAATAAACACATATTCATTTATAGAATTCTCTCAAGTTGTTATGGCAACTGGAATTAGGGTCAGGCACAGAATTCATTGTTACTGTAGTTCCCTAAGCCTGGAGAAACAGAGTTTTAACATCAGATATGAGCTTTGAACATCATTTAAAAGCAGAAGTTTAATCGTGGTGTACATGATTTCATGCCTAAGTGCCCTCTTCTCAGACAAACTTTATTGCACCTTAAAATTTCATCTTCTTCCCAATCAAGCTTGCTTGGCAAAAATCATCCAATAACAAGTAATTTCTTCCTAATTTGCATGAATCAAATTTGTTTTCTCTCTTTCCGGCAATATTCCCTTGCTTACTATTTATTTAGGTAACATTGGAAGGATTGATTCAAACCCTATTTAAAGATCTTTGATATATTTCAGATTAATGTCTACAGTGACAAAATGAATCTAATAAAACATGACTCCTTAGAAGACTGTGACAGTGAAAATAAGAGCACAAGAGAAAGCTTTGGGAAAACAGGAAACTGTAAAGCGTTCCTGCCTGTGCATCTTTTCCTTCATTTCTTCATTAGAAAACATGGGTTATGTATTTAATATAACCAATGAACACTAAAAAGACAAAAATATTTTATATTGGTCCTCAGAGGTTCAGGGTTCATCCATAAGGAATTGCTTTTTTTAATCAATATATATTCAGATAATTAATGGAGGAGAATATCTCTGTGTTTAATCAGGAAGAGGCATCGATTCTTCTGAAGTTGGTCCTGCCGTCTTGGCCTCAGCTCTCCTTCTAGCTGCCCTACGTCTGGGGCACACAAGTCTCCCCTGGAGTTTGCTCATTTCTCATGGAAAGCCTCTCACTTGAAGCCCACAATTAGGGACTCCAGCTTGCTGCCGAGATTGTCTGTGACACCATAATTTGGGAAATGAGCAGACTCTTACTCACACACACGTGCACACACAGGCAGAAGTGCAGGGGAGTCAACACACTGAGGGGCGGCCCTTGAGTAGCAGGAGTCGGGAAGGATAGCCATCATCCTTCCCTGCCTGGCAGAGTCCCCTGCTCCTGTTCCTGAGTTCTTCCTAAAGTAAATTACATGTACAACTACACTGACTCACACTTAGCATGCAGCATCTGGGCTAAGGCAGTTGGTCCTATGTGTGAAACTAGAAGGTGGCCCCCAGGAAGGATCCTACAACTGGACCAACTGGATCCGTCACCAGTGAGATGGCAGGAAGAATCTCTTAGTTGTTAATAAGAAAAGTGGCTCTAACCTCGCTTGCACATTTTGTCCTTGTCATTATGAAGATTCTCATTTGTGGCATAACTGGAATGGGCTTCAGGAGGAAGATGGTGGCGTAGCATTGAGTCATAGTTCCAACTTTTAATCCACGTAAGGCTTTGAGGTTGTCCAGCTTGAGGGCACTGCTTTGGAATCCTAGCAAACAGAACATGAAAAGCTGGAGTGAGGTAACCATCGTCTTTGTGTGCTCTGTAAGATTACAGGGTCTATAAGGAGCCATTTAAAGATAGCAATTTTCATAAAAAGCAACTTAAGTCTTTGCCACCCATGTGGCAAATAATCCAGAGTAGCTGAAGCTCTGGACAACAGTGTAGAAAGAGTTAAAATGGGTCATCACGGGGAAATAGTGAGTTCCAATTACAGTCTTCTAACTGTGTCCCACTTTATTAACTTGCCTCTATTAGGATTTTACACACATGCAGCTGTCTCCACATTGGCAAGTCAGCAGGGCACACCTGAGAAAGGCAGGGTGGACTCCACTATAAACATCCAGGTACTACTTCACGTCCTCGTCTAGGCCTTCAGTCGTTGCATCGGAGGCTATAGAAAGGGGTTCTGTATAGTCTTTGGACCATATTGCACTGATGCCTCTGCATGTGAAGCCCATTCCTCACATTTCTGTCTATTTCTTAGACCTTCTCCACCATCACAGCATGAGCATCAGTGCTGATGCAGTTAGCGTAAATTTATATACAGGCAAGAAGCGCAGACACATTAATGGCCCCAGAGGAAACCCTCGCCAAGAGGGCACAAGGACAAGGAAAAATGTCTTTCTCTGTCAAATAATTCAACATGTTACATATTCTTTTCTTTTTTAATTAATTATTTATTTAATTTTTTTTTGGCTGGGGCCGAGTTTGAACTCGCCACCTCTGGCGTATGGGGCTGGCACCCTACTCCTTGAGCCACAGGTGCCGCCCACATATTCTTTTCTTTGGGAGAGAATTCTACATGTTACTCAGAAGATAGAGCTCACCTGAAACCTCTGTTGTAAGTAGGGAGGGCTGAGCTGCTTAGCACATTCCTAAATTATCTTTTCCACCCCTACTCCCTGGGATCTCCTCCTAAATAAACTATACAGAGGTTCTTAGCATAAGCTCTGATTCATGGAAAGCTAAGATCAAAGTGTCACAGAATAGTGATAATAATTTCTGATGTGTGGAGCAACAATGTGATACGTTATCAAGCAGCAAGAAGGCAGTTGGAACACTGTTCCTGAAGCAAATCTGAATGAAGGAGCAGAGGCAATAGCTTCTTAGAAAGTCATCTGTCATGGAGAATTTCACATCACACTCTCTAGAGGGCCAGCCCTTCATCTGTGTTAGAGTTAAATTACTAGTACTGTTGTCAGTGTGTTAACTTAGATTAGTTCTTCGTTATTGAGAAGACATTACTCTTATGATGAAGTTTCATGGAACATTTATTAATGTCGCCATATTGAATTTTATGATAAAGGGATATGATACACATTTTTTTTGTTTTTATTTTTTTTTTCTTAGATGGAGAGTCTCATAAACTGAAGATCGTATGCCCTTCCAACGTGGCGGTGCTTATGTAGCCTGAGTGCATAGCCACATGGAAGAGTAGGCAGGCACTTCTGATCTATGAAACACCTTTCTTTGGTTATCCTTAATATTTTTAAACCATTGTCTCTTGTGGAGATTTAACAATATTTATAGGTCAGCATATTTCTTTCTCTCTCTCTAAGGAGAACATGGCACCCCAAATTTGTGTCTCCTTGCTTAGGAAATGCTGCCTTTATATTTCATATATCCCACAGTTATCTGCTGCTTTAATTCTGAGCTTGCACCTAATGGCTGTAGAAACAGTAGTAAAAATGAATTTGGGTCACTAACCAAGTGTCAGCCATCCTTGGCCTCTGTGAGTGTAAGAACTGCTATAGCATTTTTGTCTGAATCCCAGTTTATTCTTTTGTATTATATTCCAATAATAACTTCTTCACAGATTTTTGAGCATTAGAATGATAAACTTTAAAGTCATTTTCTTACCATAAAGTGAGAAACAAGTGGTATTATTTTTATAAGTACATGGGTCTAGATGCAAGCTAAAATGGAAAGATATTCTTCTTGTAGTCCTGAGCTCACGTCTTAAAAATGAATTAAATATAAAATGAAAGTAAATGCATGTACAACTATTTAGCAAATATTTATAAAATGTCAGAATAATAATATAACATAGGTATGAAATGAAATCAATAATACACAATTAAGCTCCACATTAATAAAAATAAATTAAATAATTTACGTAAAGACCCTGGTACAACTCTTTGTACAATATTAATAACTATTATTCACACATTTAGATGGTTCTGAGTTTGTGCTTTTACTGTCCTTGTTGTTGAATAATTTAGCCACCAATTTCACTCAGTTGTGACTAGAGACCTGTCATGTGACTATTCATCCACCATGAATTTATAAAAAAAAAAAATCAGTTGACCTTCCTCCCTCCCTCCCTCCCTCCCTCCCTTCCTCCCTCCCTTCCTTCCTTCCTCCCTCCCCTCCTTCCTTCCTCCCTCCCTCCTTTCCTTCCTCCCTTCCTCCCTCCCTTCCTCCCTTCCTTCCTTCCTCCTATACTCTTTCCTTTATGTCCCACCAGCTTAGTTCCTAGTTCAATTAGGGAATATTGGTGACAATACCTTTCTGGGAGGCAATGGAAGGAATGTTCTTATTTCTTACAAGTCAAAATAATGATGAAAATTCTCATCTTATATAAATTTGCATCAGAAAACATGTGTAAACTGTGCAGTGTCCATTTTCTGCCTTTTAAATGTAAAAATACTCAGTAGATTTATAATATTTCACCTGAGGCTTCTGGATCAGGGGCCATTAGTAAAATGTCTCAGTAATGGAGACAGATAATGCAATAGAGTTTGCATTCTTATTAAATTGCTATTGGTTTAGAAGTATTAACTTAATTAGCAGAGTAAATTAACTACAAAATTTTAACCTGTTGGCCTCAATTTTTTTTTTTAATTTTAATATGGAATTAGAGGTCTCTTCTTTTTTTTATTTTTTTCTTTTAGAAACAGAGTCTTATTTTGTCACCCTCATTAGCGTGCTCTTGCATCACAGCTCACAGCAACCTCCAGCTCTTGGGCTTAGGTGATTCTCTTGCCTCAGCCTCCAGAGCGGCTGGGACTATAGGCACAAGGCCCTGCTATAGAGGTCTCTTCTCATACATTGTTGTGTTTTGAGATATATTAGCCAGCCTTTTATCAAATCCTTCTTACTTTAAGTGTTTTTGTTGTTTTGCTTTTAATTCAGTTCTCTTTAAGCATAGGATGCATTTTTAATAAATGCATTTATGAAATTTCACTTAGTTCAAAATAAATGTATTGTTCTTCTTACTTAGGTTTAAAACCAACCTGATGTAGTGCTACCTAACTGTTGATTTAGTTGATTATACAAACTGAGTATTTCTTATTCAAAATTAAAATGCTTGGAACTAAAAGTGTTTTAGATTTTGGAATGTTTGTGTATGTACAATGAGATATCTTGGTAACATGACTCAAATCTAAACAAAAAATTCTTTTGTGTTTTATACACATGGGTGAAAGTAACTTATACAATATTTTTAATAATTTTGTGCATGAAGCAAAGTATGTGTTCATTGAACCATCACAAAAAAAAAATCCACTGTCTCAGCCTCCTGTGTGAACAGTCTTGGTGGTTTGGGAATTGCCGTCATTCCTGACTTTGAATTTATATGCTTCCAATAAGCAATAGTTTTCTTATAGTTGTTCACACACAAGTACTTAATGATAAAAAATATAACTTGCCATTAATACAGTGAGATAATAACGTGCTCAGGGTACTAAGCAGAAAACCCATGGTAGCATCTCCAGAAAACCCATGTCGGTTATTACACAGACACAGTGAAAGGTCGGCCCTCCGTCTCCTCCTTCTCATGCTACATTCTGAGTAAAAGGTCACTGAACAGTGCATTGAATTTTCAGGTGGGAAGTAGGTGAAGGACCAGAAGAGGGTCCCTGGGAGTGAGGAGACCTTCTGCTGGATGGCTTTTTAAAAAGTTTCCTCCAGAGTCAGCTGCCTCATTAGGAATGATATTTATCTTAGCAGTCACTGTTGGATTTTATAAATCGGCATTTTTTTTAAACAGGGTCTCACTCTGTTGCGTGGGCAAGAGTTCAGTGTCACCTTCAGAGCTCACTGCAAACTCAAATTCTTGGCTGGAGCCATCCTCCCACCTCAGCCTCCTGAGTAACTGGGATGACAGGCGCATGTCACCACATCCAACATGTTTCTCTATATTTTTGTAGAGACACAGTCTTGCTATATTACTCAGGCTGGTGTTGAACTCCTGGCCTCAACTAATCCTCTTACCTCAGCCTACCAAAATGCTGGAATTGTGACATTATTTTGTGTTTGTTTGTGTTTTTTTTTTTTTTTTTTTTTTTTGACAGAATCTCACTTGTCACCCTCAACAGAGTGCTCTGGTGTCACAGCTCACAGCAACTGCAAACTCTTGGGCTCAAGCAATTCTCTTGACTCAGCCTCCTGAGTAGCTGGGACTAGAGGTGCCTGCCACAATTCCCCTCTATTTTTAGAGATGGGTCTTCCTCTGGCTCAGGCTAGTTTCGCACTCACGAGCTCAGGCAATCCATCCACCTCAGCCTTCCAGAGCGGGGATTACAGGAGTGAGGCACCAGGCCCAGCCTGTGACGTGATTTCTTGAATGCACTGTGCTGTACTCCGTCAACAAGTCCATCACACATTTTCTCCATGTTGTCCATAGGTACTTTTTTCCTACAACGTTAACAGTGTCTTCTTCTCCATCACTATTATCACCACCACTACCTTAATTCTGAACCATTTTGACTATAACCTGCAGTCAATGGATGAACAGCTGGATCCTCAGAATTCACCGTCAATAATTCCTCAAGGTATATTTCTTCCAGAGTGCTGTCAGACTTTGAAATGTATGTCTTGTCACCCTCAATAGACACATGTATGAAATGTATGTCTTGTCACCCTCCTTTCACCATAAGGAGGTCAGACGCCATTTATTTCTCAGGTGACATGCAGAATCCTTCAGCTTTGCTGCCGTGTTCTTCATCACCACTGAACACAGCTGCAGACCAGAGCAGGGTTCCTGCACACACCTCTGTGTCACTGGCCACCTTGTTCCCAGGGTTGGCAAGAATGAGTACTGCAGCCTTCACCCTAAACTCCTTTCCAAAACCCTCCACACGCACGCCTCTGTTGTCTGCTGCTAGCATGCTGTTTGAGAATGTGTTTTTAAGCCTCTTTGCCCACTTACTCCGGCAATGGAGGCTCATGTGCTGTCTGTGGTGAACCTACCCTGCTCTGTGAGCCTTTTCACTCTGCAAGCCCATCTTTCTCTTCCTCAGTAAACTTTGTTTCATACTCGCCTTAAAAAAAAAAAAATAGGTGTTTTTCTATTTTTAATCTTCATTGATCCAAGGATACCTTGATTACATGCCTGAATTAATAAAGTCACATATAGGGGAAAGTATAGGACATCAACACTGTTTTTGATGAGAATTTTAGCAGGAAGATAAGCAGAAAAGTCTGTAAATAACAAAATCTCACAGTCCTCAGCTGGTCCTGCTCCCTTAGTGTCATCTAGAAGTACAGAATGCTTGTGAGCCCACTCAGAAGACACTTACCTGGGGATCCGCGCCGTTTGTTAGTATAATAATGGACTAATAAAACACCCATCCCTTGAAAGTGGTGAGAATATAAGCTCTTTTTTTTCTTTATTTAAATTAAATTATAACTGTGCACATTAATGCATTTATGGGGCACAATGTGCTGATTTTATACACAATTTGAAACGCTTACATTAAACTGGTTGACATAGCCTTCACCTCACTTAGTTGTTGTGTTATTAAGGCGCTACTTTTAATAGATTTGACATGTACCCCATACATGTGCAGCATAGTCTATTCCAGCAAGTCTGCCCTTATCCACGCCTGTGGCATTACCACATTCCGAGACGATAGTTCCTGGATCCTTGGCTCAGTTGATCCCTGTAAAGAGCTCTCTCATCACCTGTAACCAGCATCTTTCCACGGCAGTCATACCAAAACTATGATATCTATTGGGTGTCCATAAGGTTAATGTGCAATTTAAAATAGTTTTAAATTTTAAAACATTACCAACATCATTAGAAAAAAATTATGTCTAACCTCCTTATGTATGCAAAACATATACCTTCAACATCTGTCAGCAAGCTGGAAGAAATATACCTTGAAGAATTATTTAATGTTAAGTAATTCTTTTAAAACATTATTAACTCCCTAACTGGTTCTTGCATTAGATTTTTATTAGCAATGACCTTGTCAAACTTGTCAATGAATTTTCCCACTGCTTAATGATCAGCAGGGGCTTTAGAACCACAAATCTTAAAAAAATTGATGCCAGTCTGTCTACACCATGCAGCACTACTCAGCCAGGATGAAGGTGGCTCACTGCCTTTGTAACTATATGGATGGAGCTGGAGACCATTGTGCTAAGTGAAGTATTTAAAGAATGGAGAAATAACCCCCACATGCACTCACTATGAAATCTGAACTAGCTTATGTGCACACGTACATAGAGGGTAGTGAATCTCAACAGAATACAACAGATGAGATAGCAGAGGAAGGGGATGGGTGAAAACCCACCCACTGGTATCAGGGAGTACCATCCGGCTGATGGGCACACTGAGTAACTCTGAGTCAAACATCATGAAAATGATCCAGGTAGCCAAAAACTTTTGTACTGATACAGTATGTTTAATTTTTTAAAAAAGTGAATGTCAGATGTTTTATGTTTTTAAAAAGTCCACAACAATCTGGTGACCGTTCAGTGCTTCCTTCCATTTTTACTCGTCATGACAGGCCTTTTCTTGATTCATGAGCGGCAGATGTATCTTGAGGTGACCTGTGTTCACTGCAGTGTTGACAGAGCCACTCTTTCAAGACACCGTCAAGAACTTGTCAGCTTTATGCAGCTCTTTTTTCTATTTTTCATTAATTTTTATTCATCATGCTCAGCACAGCATATCAGGAGTTTATCCTTCTGTTTGTTTAGGTTTGTTTAGGTCATATATGGGGGTCACTTCCACACCATATTCTGCATCTTGGTGGGGAGTCTGGTCAACGGTGAGGTTGATCTAGCCAAGAACATAGCTTGGAATGCAGTTTGGAGGATGCAACGTGCATTTTCACATCATCCTCACATGCAGCAATAGGAGAGGTGAGCATTGATCAACTCTGGGCAGACCGAAGACATTTTCCAGGAAAGCATAAAAGAAAAAAAAAATCACGGAAATAACAGAGAGATGACTTCATAGCAGCAGTAGTTTAGAGAGACAGGTTTGTAAGCTCTTTACTATAGCCAGATCTTCTCCATGAGAATCATTCTCTTGCTTTAGCATCTAACAGTAATTGCATGGCAATACAAGAGATATTATTTTTAATTTTAACCTTGAATTATAGTTACTGATTGCATTTCTTATCTCTGTGGTATGCTATAATCCAGAGGTCAGAGAAAGGGGGCAAGATTTGTAGTTTTTCAAACTAAAACAATTTTGTATTATTTTTTAATTTCAAATTGATATGGGGATGCAAATGATCAGGTTACATTTTTTGCATTTGTGAGGTAAAGTCCAGTTGTATGTGGGACCTTCCCCAGGAAGTGTGTCCTCTGGCAGCTCACTGAATATATTTCAAATGCACATGGTATCATTGAGGAAACTACTCTCATACAGTTTACAAGAAAACCAATCCCCAAAGAAGAGACTACAGGCCAAATGGAACACTGAGATGTATGTGGCTTCCAGGAGTAAAGCTGGGAGAGAAATTGACATGAAGTCACAAACTGCTTCCACCGGCAGGAAAGGGTCACAAGCTTCCCAAGGACCAGACACTGAGAGCTGAGTCCCTGGTGCTGAAAGATGTAGAGACAAATGCGAAGCCCTCTCCCTCAACGCGTTTCATATTTAGTCACAAAAGGAGGAGACGCCTGAGAGTGGAAGGAGCACCCTCTCTATGGAGTGTCCCGTTACAAGGCACAGATTATGCATTCAGAAAATCAGGAGGGGGAGAGAGAAAATTTTGACAAAATCCTTTATGGGTAATTGTGTGTGTAAACTCAAAATCTGGATTATATGAAGGACTTTTGATCCCAAGAGTGGTGGCTCACACCTGTAATCCTAGCACTCTGGGAGGCCAAAGTAGGAGGATCTCTTGAACTCAGGAGTTCAAGACCAGAATGAACAAAAGGAGACCCCCAACTCTACTAAGAACAGAAACATTAACTAGGCTCTATGGTGGGCACCTGGAGTCTCAGCTACTTGGGAGGCTGAGGCAGAGGATTGCTTAAGCCCAAGAGTTCAAGATTTCTATGAGCTATGATGTCACTGCACTCTATCCTGGATAACAGAGCGAGATGATGTCTCAAAAACAACAACAAACCCCCCCAAACTGAGGACTTTTGCATCCACCATACTTTTTTGTCTATATAGCAGTCTGTGTGATCTTTTTTTATTTTTCTTTGAGGAATGAATTCAGTGAAGTTCAGAAAGGAAGTCACTTGTCCAAAATGGCATATCTAATAAATTTAAAATCCAGTATCAAACCCTACAAACTGTGCTCCTAAAATAACCATCCAAAAATCATTTTATACCACAATGGTTGAATAACCAGCAAGTTGGCTGCTGACGATATCTGTGTGAGTCCCCTCTGCATGGCTATCTCCTAATAGCCTGGCAAGAGAGGGTGTCACTGATGGCACGTACGGCAACTGAAAGCTGGCTGGTACAGCACGACTGAAGTCTGCTCAGCTTTTGTGCTTCTCAGCAGTTGCACTACAAGTGGGAGAGATGACATCTGTCATCAGAGCTGTATGCTTAATAAGGGCAGAGCTTAGCTCAGACTAGACTCTGATCTGAATTTGTTTGGAAAGGACCTCCTGTTAGCCACACTGCTCCTTAGCTCTGCTTTGTTGGGAAGACAATTTTCTGGACATCTATTACTCTTCATGATCTGTCTAGCTTAAGGTGACCAGACGTCCCACTTTTAGTGGGAAAGTCCCAATTTTTAACAATTTGTCCTGTGCCCCGCGGCATTTTTAAAAAGTTCCAATTTTTGGAAAGAATGCAGGACAAGCTAGGGAATGGCGGGAGAACGGGAAGAGAATGTACGGTTTTCAGCTGCCATGTGCCTATTTCACCAGGATAGGAGTTTTATATTATTTTTGTTAATTTTATAATGTTAAAACTTAATAATAACAAATAATTGTTGAGAACTGATTATCAAGAACTGCTTATCAAAGTTCGCATTGTTGATCAGTTGTTAGAATTTGATGAGAAATATGCCAAAGAAAAAAATAATACTATACATAATTTTTTAATGTATTTGTAAATTGTACTTATGTTGAAATTAAAATATATATATTACAATACTATTTTTGCATTCTATGAAAATTTTTGTTGCTCCATATAGACCAAATTTTTAATTAAGATTCCCCCCGCCCCCAGTCAATGGTGTCCTGCTTTACCAACATTAAATTCTGGTCACCTTAGTCTAGCTGTTGCCCAGTTATAGAATCTGTCCCATCCCAGATGTTTCTTCACCATTGGGAGGACTATCAGATTTCAGAACCTGAGACCACTTTCACAGTTATCTAATTCTCTTAATTCACTGATGGAGACACTGAGACCCAGCCTTGTTTCCTGAGCTATGTCAATCACACATACCATTACCAAAAAAACCCAGGGCAGCATTCATAAGGCATTTATGTTTAAAACAACTTCAAGGGTAATTGAGAAAAACTTTCTTCTAAATGTAATATTTCATCTTAAGATAAAGAAAGATACTATGAAAGATGGCCACAAACCCTATCAAATCAATTTAATATATAATATCAAATACATACCATGAGCCACATACTTTTTTCTTATCATTGGAGATTTCTGATTGATATTTACTGACTGGTAATGACAAGCTCATCAAAAAACCAAAAAATGCCTAACACATGGTAATTAGAACTGAATTTTCCACAAAGACAACTTCTTCTATATTCTTATTTTGGAGATGTAAGTACTCATTACAATATTATAAATTGAGTATGAAAAATCCCACGAATACTAATATTGCCTTGTTGTCACCCACTCTTGGAGATTCCTCATCTAACTTGTTGATTCAAGATATGGATCTGAAGGAATTTTTTATTATGAATTATTTCATGGAGACAATGCTTTATGTATCTTACCTCAAGCAGCTTGATTGAATTTAAATTAGCGACAGTTTTATGTTTCATACATGTAAAGTCCAAATATTTCTTTATATTTTTTCTCAAATTTATGTTTATTCCATTTCTGAACTAAAACAACACATAATATTGTTCAGCAGTCCAAAGAATTTTAAAAAAAATTTTTTTCTCAAAGTGAGATATCTGACATTAACTCTAAATCTGATAAGAATCTTTACTAATGTGTTTTTTTCTAATATTCCCATGCTAACAAAATCTTTTCCCATAATATTCAGATTTCTAGATCCATATAAGTTTTGTTTTTTTTTTTTCTAATTTGTTAACATCGTTATTGAGAACTTTGTTAGGAGCGTTACAACAGTAAGTTTTTTTCTTTGCTATTTTCATTGTGTGTTATTTCAGCTATCTAAAATTCCATTAAAATATATCCTGTTTCAAAATTTGCTATAGACATCATTTCAGTTCTCTGATTTAATTAATTAATTAATTATTTACTTCTTGTGGTGGAAATACATGTCATGAGATTTATCCTCTTAGGATTTTGAGTGCTTAATAAAGTGTTGTTAACAGACCTATTTATCTCATAAAATCAAAACTTCGTACTCTTCAAATAGCCCTTCCCCTCTCCCCAACCCCCTGCAATGACCATCCACTCTCTGCTTCTTTGAATTTGACTGTTTTACATACTCCATATAAGTAGAATAATGTTGTTAATTGTTTTTCTATTACTTGATTTTTCATTTAACATCATATTCTTAAGATTCATCCCTGCTGTCATATATGATAGAATGTCCTCCTTTTGTAAGGCCGAGTGTTATTTTATCGCGTGTATTTACCACGTTTTCCTTACGTACCTGTCCACTGAAGAGTATTCAGGTTGTCTCCTTCCCTGGACTGTGATGAACATCGCTACAGTGAACGTGGGAGTGCAAGTGTCGCTTCTGGATTTTGATGTCAAGTTATTTTTTTTGGGGGGGGTAAAGACTCAGAAGTAGAATCACTAGTCATCTGGCAAATATGGTAAATAGTGTTCTCCATAGCAACACCATCATCTTAAAGTCCTGCTGTGAAATGCATAATTGTTTCAATTTCTCCACATCCTTGCCAACACTTACATTTTTTAAGTAACCACCATTCTAACAAGTGCAATATGATAGTTCATAGAGTTTTGATTTGCATTTTCTGGAGGGCTAGTGGTGTTAAGCATCATTTTACATACCTGATGGCCATTTCATGTCCACTCCAGTCCCTTGCTGATGGTTTGATCTGGTTGTGTTTAACTCCTTGGCAGGTATGTATATGGTTTGAAATAAGTTACTTGGGGGGAGGAAATAACTCTGCGCATGTTGAACATTTGTGTTTATTTGCAAGTGGCCCCATTTCCTCTCAAGCCATGCAAAAGATTGCATTGATTTGCAGACTCAACATATATAATTTCAGCAAACATGTATTGGATATTTATAAAAAGCAAACACTCTGACAGACACTATGAGATTCAAGGACGTCCACCATGGAGGTTATAATCTAAACTATCTATTCTCTACACACATTCATGCACATCTGTTTGATGGGTCATAAGGAATCAGTATTGCAAAGTGGATTCAATTCAATAGAATTCACACAATTAGCTAGCACACACACATAATTTTGTTAAAATGCTATTTATAAACTTATGAAGAAGTTTATGCTTTGGATAAATTACTGTGGTTATATACATTATAACATATAGTACTTCTGGATACCCTGAAGAGATAAACATTTTTTTGTCTTTTAAAACTCAGGAAACTGACCATTGAAACACCTTAATTGATTTCTAAAGGGTCAAACAGGAAATGTGTAGTACAACCAGGTCAATAGCACCCTCTAGAGCCTGGATTCAAAAGGCAGAGCCTTGCTGTGTGTCAAGCTACCTTCAAAATTCAGCATCGCAAAATCCGCGTGTGTACACAGACTCGACAGGCATCAGCAAGACATAACAAAGATTTTGGGAAGCTGTGTTGGGCACGTATGTCGTTAGAACTTCTCTGATAGCCTGAAGGGGTTAACCGGCCTTCTAGGAGTCCCTGGCTTGGACATGAGAACTAGAGCAGTAGCAGAAATGCCGGGTTTTATATACGGCCACCGCCGCCCGGGCTCACACATTCAGAGGGAAGTATGAATCACGAAGTATTCAGCTGAACAGAAAGGGGAAAGGAGAAGTTCACTAACGCATTTATTTCTTTTGAGTTCTTACGTGTTTTACTTCCACCATGACACATAATCCTTCCTCAGTATTTACTATGCACTTCAGATGTGGCTAAATATATTCCACTTGTTTCTTTTGTCATAATAACAACTTCCTCCTCTTTGTAATTCTCTATATTTTTGTTCTTACAAAATCGATTTCTTGATGTATTTGCATCAATCCCAAAGCACTAAACGTAAAAAGAGTTGCTGCTGAATGGGGGGTAACAGACCACCCACTGCGGCTGTGGCTTTGTCCTTGGCTGTGTTGAAACCCGAGGCGTTAGACTATATTTAACTGATGGATTTAGTATTTACATTTATAGGGTACGACTCACAAACATGGATTTGCAGCAGAAGTCTGACCATTCCCTGTAGAATCATGTTTTCTCGACCCTCGTGAGCATCAGGTGTTTTTTTGCTGTAAGGGACAATATGTCCCGGATGGATAGATATGAAATGGCTGCATCGATACAATAACAGCCGACCTAAATGTATTTGTGGAACAACTATACTTAATAGGAAATTTATTAATGATAAATTGGTTGTCACAAAGAAAGCTATTTCTGGTGTATGCATACCTTTACCTAACTTTCTCCTAAACAGTGTGCATATAATGTATTGGCTTCTATAAAAGAGAAAATAACTCCCCATATATAGGTATAGCTGGAGAGTCCCACCAGGTGCCTTTTGCAAAAAGCCACAGATATTTATTGGCAGACTGTTACCTAATTTTTTTTCTGCCAAGCTATATAGACTTTCTGTTAACAAGGGAGAGAAGGGTGCAAACAAACATAATAGAGAAGGACAAATATTTGGGGAACTTTAAAAAATGAATACATAAGACTTATGCATTATAGTAAAATGCTAAGACAGTTTAAAATGAGCAAAGGATATCATCAGAAAGTTAACTGAAGGACAATACAAATAAAAATGAAGAATGCATTTTGAAACAATGAAGTATTTTCAGCTACAAAATTGTCAAGTTTTTAAAAACTTAATAATTAAGTTATAATACAGGAATTTATTCTATAATTATTTACTGTGTGTGGATTAGGCACAAAGTACATTCTCAAAATAGAATATTATACAATTATCGACAATGTATTGTAAAGAATTCTTAGAAATACGAAGAAACACAGAAGAATTGTTAACAAAATGACGATACAGAGCATTTCCTCAAATCTTCTATTGGTATTTATTTGTATACAATGCCTCACACACTTTTTCTTAAATCACAGAGCTATGGTTCCTTGATAAGTTCCATCGACAGAAAGTGACAAGGCAGAGACGTTAACTCAGGTCTGACTGACTTGAAAGTACATGTTATTAACAGGAATAATATTCTTCTTTTCTGTATAAAAGACATAAATAGCCGTGGTGCCGAGCTGCGTTCCTAAACTGGGAAAACGTGCACACATCCACATGCTCACACGGCCATATGCTTAAATCTTTGAATTAGAGCTTATTTTTACTTTTTAAATTCTGTTTTTCTACACTAAATATGTACTGCTTTTATAGTCATAACTTTTGTTTTAAGTCAGAGTGAGAAATTGAATGCTTTTATGAGACATAAAATAGCAAACATGGCAAGTTGGGTGGGAGGTCTGTATTGGCGGGAGGTCTGTATTGGAGGGAGGTCTGTATTGGCGGGAGGTCTGTATTGTCCATTTCCCTTACTTGCAGGTCACTCTGAATCCAGGCTCTGGAGAAGAGGAAAGAGAAGGCCACTGTAGCCATCCTGGATTCACCAAATGTCTGGGCCCAAGCGCTACACCCCACGGGCCTCAGTGGGACGCAGGAGTGACTGATACTCACCACTGTAGGGCTGCAGTGCAGAGCACTTGGCAGGACCTTAAATGTTAGCAATGCGGTGAGTTGCCTCCACTTCTGCCCCTTCCTCATGGCCGTTTTCTGTTCTGCTTTAGGAATCCACAGGTGTTGGAGCTGTGCAGACATTCCTCAGATTCCCCAGTTAGAGTTAGCTGGGATGGGCAGGGAGGCAGGGGTGGAAGCTCACATTTGCTGTGGACAGTAACAGTGCCAGTACCTAAACCCCAGAAAGATGCTATGACACAGGCATTAACCAATCCCATTCTACAGCCTGGGAAAGTCAGGCTTTGAAGGTTGATGCACCGCCCAAGATGGCACAGCTAGTGTTGTGACTATGCATTCCTAGCACGTTTTTCCTAAAATCCAAATGTTTTCCCTTGAATCACTGCCTTTCACTTCCCTTTGTTATGCGGGAGAAATATTAATCTCTAATTTTAATATTAGTTCCTTTGTGTCCTGGTGTTGGCTGAATACATAGAAGCTATACACAAATTGCTGAGTCAAACCTTACTAACATAATGCCTCCGTATAAGAAAAATCATAAACTCCACTCCTCCCCAAGCTACTATTCTTTATATATAAAACGGTTCTCACAGGGCTGCTTACATAGCGTCTAGACTCTTGCTGCTCAGGGAGAGTCTGAGACCAGGGCCAGATGTGGACAAAGCTGCATTTTAACCAGCTCTTCTGTAATTTGTATTCATATTAAAATTTAAAGTACTTATTGATTATTGTAGATAATGCAATTCGACTTACACATATAGTAGGAACTCATATGTGACACTGTGATGTGGGCAGATAAGAATAATAGTGATGAAGGCTGGGCACAGTGGCTCACGCCTGTAATCCAAGCACTCTGGGAGCCCAAGGCAGTGGATTGCTTGAGCTCAGGAGTTCAAGACCAGCCTGAGCAAGAGTGAGAACCCATTTATACTAAAAATAGAAAGAAAGAAAAAAAAAAAAAACTAGCTGAGCATGGTGGCAACTACCTGTCATCCCAGCTAGTCAGGGAGCTGAGGCAGAAGGATTGTTTGAGCCCAAAAATTTGAGGTTGCTTTGAGCTATGATAATCCCAGGGTAACATAGTAAAACTCTGTCTCAAAAAAAAAAAAAAAGAATAGTGATGATTATAACTAATATTTATTGACTTTACACCATATTCCATGTTTCATAGTACATAACCTATGGAAAAATCCTATTAATCTCCTGGTAGATACGAGTTAAGCTGAGTCTTCAGAAAGGTCACACCAATTTTAAATGGCAAAGTTCAACCTTGGATTTATAACTGTCTTGCTCTAGAGACTGATACTTCCAAGTGGTATGTGCAATCTCAACCCTCAAGGCCAGGGGTCTTTAAACTTTTTAAATAGGGGGCCAGTTCACTGTCCCTCAGACTATTGGAGGGCCAGACTATGGGCCCCAGAATGAGTTGGCTGCTAAACAGGACAGACAGTGGCAGCAAAACACCTGGCAGGCTGGATAAATATTCTGGGCAGACTGCATGTGGCCCACAGGCCATAGTTTGAGGACGCCTGCTCAAGGCATTTTTACAACCTGGAAGTGGGAAGACACAGCAAGCCCACAGCAGTCTCTCACCAGAGGTGGTCAGTGGCGTGCATTTTGATGCAAAAGCTGCTGTGGTTTCCTTCCAGGATGAGATGCAACTGGAGAAGGAGAGTGGTTTGCATGGAGGAGACTTCACTGAGACACTTCACTGTTTCCAGGGAGGGTCCCTCTGACCAACAGTTGATCAAAGAAGTTCAGGTGGGTTTCTGCAAGGCCTGCTGATCAGCACATCAACTAGAGGGTCCCTTCCCGTAGATGTTAGCAGAGTTGGTCATGAACGGACCTGGCAGAGGCAGTAAGAAGGTAAAGAACAAAAGGAAAGAAACTTCTGGGCTCCCAGGAATCTAGAACTTCTGTCCAGAACACAGCTCAGGTTGCTCCCAGAGAGGCAGGTGATGAAGCATTTTACAGTCTAGGACACCTTATATACTTCAGGTAAGTGAATGTGAAAAGCGGATTACACCAGGCCTCACTCACACGCCGGCGCTGCCACCCAGAATGTGCCTTTGCTTAGCACAGGGGTTCTCAACCTGCCTAATGCCTCCTAATGCCGTGACCCTTTAATATGCTTCCTCATGTTGTGGTGACACCAACCATAAAATTACCTTTGTTGCTACTTCACAACTGTAATTTTGCTAAAATATCTGATACGCAGGATGTATTGTCATTGTTCCAAAGGGCTTGCCACCCACAGGTTGAGAACCGCTGACTCCTGAGCGGACGGAGGCTTTCCCAGCTGATGACTGTTTTGGCACATTAATCCATTTAAGAAGTTGAATTCCTCATCCTGCCCTTGATTGGAATACGGAGGTGGAAGTGCACCTGTGCCTGATGTATTATGATCAAAATATACTCTTAAAACCAAAGCAGAGTATCCCTCAGAGGGCCACCCCATATTGAACAAGTGCTCAGAGCTCTTGGCTTTAATCCCATGCTGTCAGCTGTAGCCCCCAAACACAACTGATCACAGGATCCTCTTGATCAAAATATCTGCAGGGGCTAAGCACAGCTCATAGGGAAAAAATAAAGCATCCAAACAACTCAGGGCCTTAGATGTGCATCAGCACGTCCTGTGCTCTCTGCCTCTAAAACACCCTAAACTCTAACTACCTGTTATCATCACCTTGGGGGCCACCCAAGTGGTCCAGCCTCCACCACACCACTCTCTTTCTCTTTCAATTTCTTCACACACTCTTCTCTCTCTATTTTTTGTTATGTAACATATTAAACAGATACAAAATTAGATAAAATAAAAAGCCTTTATATATCTATCACTCAACTTTAATAATGTTTAACAATGACCACTGAATAGACAATATTATTTTATTTTCACTTTGCTGCCTCTTCATGCTTTCTTTTGAATCCATTGTGTTGTCCCATCCATTAAAAAAAAAAAAAATGTACCAGTGTAACTTTCTTAAAGATAAGGAATCTCTCTTATAAAATGTAACTACAAAAACATTTTGATACCTCAAGAAGAGTCATTGTAACATTGTTATATGTTCACGCAGTATTTAAATTTTCTCATAAAGGACACGCAGGAATGTGTTTGTGTACACATATAAATGCATTTACATACACATGTTGTGACAGTCTGATTTACTGTGTTGAAATATAAGCCCCGATGTGTTGGTATTAAGAGGTGGAGCTTGTGGGAAGCACCTAGGTTGTGAGGGTGGAGCCCTTAAGAATGGAATTCGTGCCTCTATGAAGGAGGTCTGTGGGACCATGTTTGACCTTCTTACGTGTGAAAATGCAGCCAGAAGGTGCCGTGTATGAAGTAGAGAGTGAGCCCCGATCAGACAGCGAATGTGCCAGGGCCTTCAGCTGGGACCTCGCAGCCTCCAGGACTGGGAGCATAAACTTCTGTCGTTTATAAATTACTCATCCAAAGTATTCTGTTATAACAGCCCAAAGCCAGCAAAGAAATATGTGTATTTCTCTGTGTTATTGGCTACTGGACAACATGTGGCTTTGAAAGGATTCGACTTACACACACATGCTCATCTGCCTCAGCCACCGCGGAGACAGTGAAACCAACTCCTGCTCTTCCTTCCCCACCTCCGCGACCCCGAGTGCAGACAAAGGGGACGACGGCTGCCAGGATGATTCACGGCACCTAGTGAAAAGTACCTGTGTTTTCTCTTTATGCCAATTTTCTTAATAACATTGTCTTTTCTCTACTGTACTTTCTGGTAAGAACACAGAATATAATACATATAGCAGACGGAGTATGTGTTAATTGTTTATGTTATTGGTAAGGCTTCCAATCAACAGTGAGATATCAGTAGTTAAGTTTTTGAAGAATCAGATCTTATATGTGGATTTTCAAGTACACAGAGGTCGGCACCCCTAAGCTCCACATTGTTCAATGGCAAACTGTGTATGTGCGTGTGTTTGCATATAGCTAGAGATAGGTAAACAGCTGTGCATGTAATACATAGTCTGTTTAAATGTGTGTACAAATTGGAACTGATCGCCATGTTCCTTAAGTCTGTTTTGGTCCACAGGGCTACCCTTACTTCTCTCTGCCTTTCAGGGATGGTGCTATTCCAGCCTGACCTGGAGGACCAGATTCTGTCTTTGCCCCTCTAACTGGGCTTCCAGCTTGCTTGGCTTTACAACTACACACTTCTCCACTCAAAAATGTGAATTTAAAGTATAAATCTCATAACCCCTTTCCTTAAGTAGATATTACAAAACTTTCTCATTGTGCTTAGAATAATGCCCACTCCCCTCTGTGACAGTCAGCACCCTATGGACCACGCCCACCCATCTTTGCCCGCACATCCCCTGGGCTCCCCTTGCTCCAGCTACATTAGTTCTCGTCTGACTCCAGATCACGCCAAGACCTCAGGGTCACTAATCTTTCTGCTGAAAGGCTCTCTGCAGATGTTGCCATGACTTCCATTCAGGTCACCAGTTACATGTCACATCGCAGAAAAGACCAGTCATCAAAATAGTGTCCACAAACCACCCACGTTCACTTTCCTTTGTGTTTATCTTTTTATTTTACAACAACAAGATGAAGCCTCTGGTTCCCATGCCCTGATCTCCTTTGTCAACCTCTGGAGCCCAGCATGAGCCTGGCATGTGTTTGTTAAATATCCATAATTAGACCCCTATGTCTAGTGAACAGCATTTGATATTGTTCTATTCAGTGTTAGTCTCTCCACCAACCTCAATTACTCCCTTCACATTGTGCTTTCCTATAGCTAGGCATTGTTCTGAGTGATTTGGGATGACCTCATCACCTCCCTGCCTCAGGAATGTGCATCCAACCTGTGATATTCTGCCCTGCCTGCTGTGTCTCACTGGGGCTGCAGGACAGAAGGAGAGTCCCAGGCATAGACATCTGCCCTTTGACTTGCAGTGTGGAACTTTATGAGATGTTTACATGGATTAATCTCACTAGATGTCCATTATCCCAATGTTACAGGCAAGGAAATCAAAGCCCCGTAGAGGTTAAATAATTTGCGCACACAGTGGAATAGCTTTAATGAAAACTTGGGGAAATTTGAGAAGAAAGCCGTCCCCATTCTCCCAAGAAAACGAGAGGCTGTCCCAGTGTTAGTCACTGGCCCATAGGAAGGCTCATCCGCATCCTACAGCATCTCAATACCGGTTCATGAGGGTGAAAAAGCTCCTATAATTATCTGAGCCTAGAAAGTAACCACATTGTCTCTATGAATACCAAATATATTTGATATATGTTAAATATATATTTGACTTATCTGACATTTTCAAAATTTAAAAAATCAAAGCAGAAACAGAAAATGCAGCTTGTGGAGTTTATTTAGCCGATGTCACTCACGCAACCACGTATTACCATGTAAGTGACCATAAAGCTTTGAGATGGCCTTGTTATAGCCCATTATTTCACTTCCAAAAGAAAAAACAAAAACAGGTGACGGTGTCCTTTCTATTCACCCATGAAATTTTCTACTTACTTGGCGTATCCTTATCGGTGTTGCTGGGAGGCTTTCTTTGTTTCTGTCTGTGCGGATTTTAACTTTCTTGATTTTTATGTATCTCAAAACTTTCCTAATCACCCACGTATACATATTGTGCAAAAATGTAGCAGAGTGGACACTAATTCCTGTTAGCAGGCTTAGAACTAAATATTAAATTAGCAGAGATTAATGAAACGTTTGAATCACAATGAATTTTATTCATAAGTATTCCTCTAAAATATCTAATGATGTTAATATTATTGGCATTCTATATAAATGCATATTTTAAATAAGATGTATACGGATAACAAATGCTTGTTGTGAAAAACATGTATTGATATTAATTACTTGTTTTTTGTTTACTCTATTTTCTGTCTCTTTTTGCTGTCCCCAGAGATCTAGCCCCAAACTAGCCCATCACGTTACAACTTCCTTTTGCAATTCATTCTTTATTTCTTATTGCTTCTCAAAGAACATTGTTTTCAAAGACGTTTTTTTAAGCATCAAGTTCTAAGCTCCTGGACATGTGGTGAGATTTCAAATATTGACAACACATTATCTTTGTTAATTTACAAAAATAAAAGGTTTTTTTTTTTTTGTTTTAATATCCAGGAATTCCAGGCACTAGCAGCTCAGGACGGTGGGGCGGATGTTTGCTTCTGCCGTCAGGAACCCCCGGCCTTTCTGAATGCTGCTCTTCTGTCCTCAACGTGCTGGTCAGGCCTCGCTCTGGACTCCGGATCTCAGGATGGCTAATGTTCCTTCATGCCGCGCGTCTCTCTTCAGACAGGAATGAGCATCAAGTAGAAAGGGGTATGAGCACAATGTCTTTATGTTTGTTTGATTGCAGCTTTCTTGTGTGGCAAAGGCATAGGATAAATTGAGTTTTTATCCTTTTTAGCCTTTAAAGAAGAATTGGTAAATGGAACACGAGATTGGAAGCAGTGATTAGATGGCCAAACTGCGGCATCTATCTGCCTCTGCCATACACTCATCTATCTGTAGGGGGAAGAAGATCGTACTGGGGGGAAAGTTTCAGTTGGGCCTTAGAAAAGGAGGGTCACAGTGATGAGGGAAGAAGACTATTCAGGCAGAGAGAATGGGGGGCACAAAGTCACAGAGTCAACAACTAATTAACATATAAAGATCATACGACACATGTATACAATACAAATAGGTTAAGGACTGCTCTGGTCTCATGTTGAAATCCTAACACCCATGGTGATAGTATTAGAGGAGAGGGGCCATTGGGAGGGGATTAGGGTCTAAGCACCGGAATTAGTGCCCTAATTAGAGAGACTCAGAGAGCTGGGTCGCCGTCCGTGACTGAAGACACAAACAGGTGATGCCCTCCAGGTACCAGGAAGGGGGCCCTCGCCAACACTGAATCTGCCGTGCCTTGGTCTTTAGTCCCCCAGCCTCTAGATCTGTGAAAAAATAAATGTCTGTTGTTTACAAGTCAGGCAGCCAATGTTACTTTTTTACAACAGCCTCAATGGATGAAGAAAAGTACAGGTAGGGTCCTCCCTGCTCCGCTGGATTCACAGCAGTGATAAAGGACAAATTATCACTCAGCAGCTTATAACCTGCTAGAAAAGACAAGCTTTTAACAGTTTTAAAAGTCAAAAGAGCAAATAAACAACATGTAAACATTTAGGAAAATAGAATGATTCCTACCAGGAGTATAGAATAGTCTTTGGGAAAGAAGGATCATTGGACTTTTTCCTGAAAAAAAAAATTGCCTTGAAGAAGACACGTGTAAGCTAATCCGGCAAATACATAGGCAAGGTGCAAAGCTGCTCCTGGAATAGGGAACAGCATCTACAAAGGCCGGGACTACGTTCAAAAATAGCAGAAATCCAAGGGCATTAATCTATCCAAGGTGGATAGAATGAAAAGGATATTAGGAGGAAGGGTCCGAGATGAGACGTTAGAGGAAAGAGACTAATAAACCATGGCAGGGAATCCGTGAGAGGGGAATAATTACAAGTGGAAACAAGTCCAATGAAGCCAGAGTATTTTTTTTTTTTTATTCTGGCCTGTAAAACTATGCGACCCACTCCCTGATGAATTCACTCTACTATTTTACCTTTATTTCCTTCACTTTGGCTAAATTGGCCTTCTTGTCCTCAAACAAGCCATAGACTAAGCAACCCCCGGGTTTCAATCATGACATACAGTTTATTATACTTTTTCATCCATGGTTGCTGGGCCTCCTGGTCTTTGAGAAAGTTCAGGTTTTTCATAAGCAAAGTAAACATTGGCACATTTTTACTTGCGGTTTCCTCTTCCCAGAAAACTTTCTACCTTCATCTTCACATCGATGGTGCTTTCCTAACGTGAGAGTTTTCGTTACCCTTGGTTTTTCCTGGAAAACATAGCCTCAGACACAGAATTTCTGGCAAGTGATTAGACTGGGTTTTATCAGAGAGGACGGTTAGCAGACGATGCGTGTGAGGCAGAGAAGAAGGGAGAACTTCATTACCCTGTTTTCTGCTGTGGGCAATTTGGGCTCAATATCCATTGAAAATCCATGTTGAATGAACCTTGAGATTGTTCAAAATATGCTTCTTCCTAGATGCCGTCTGCCCTTGTCAAGGCTGCCCCTGCTGTCTTAATGCTCTCGTCCTTCTTGGCTTTACGTCTGTGAGGGCCTAATGGTTTCCTGGGGCATTTCATGCTGCAACTTCAGAGAGGCTGGGCTCAGTGCAGGAGCTGCCAAGTGTAGCTGAGGCAGCGATGTGCAGGTGGGCAGCTCTTAGGTGCTGATTGCTAGAGGTACATCAAAAGTAAAAAAGGTGGACAGGAGTAGAGGTGAGGTCAAAGATGCCCACACAAGGTCACTTTCTTAGCAAGGCCTATCAACTATCCCATCTAAAATATTGTCAGCTAGCCCTCCGTCTGTCGATCACAGTGCTGTTTTTTATTTGTTTCTATGTTTTTCTTTTTAATTCCATAGCACTTAGCCCACTTTGGAATTATGTCTTTTTCTTTCTTTCTTTTTTTTTAAATTAAATTATAACTATGTACATTAATGCAATTCTGGGGTACAGTGTGGTGTTTTCATATACAATTTGAAATATTTTCATCAAACTGGTTAACATAGCCTTCATGTCACTTTCTTAGTTATTGTGTTAAGACAATCATATTCTACTCTTAGAAAGATTCACTTGTACCCTTGTAAGATAAACCATGGAGGTGATCCTTCCAATCACCCTCCCTCCACCCATTCCCCCTCCTTTCTCCCTGTATACTTAGGCTATTATTAGGTTATAGATTTCATATGAAAGCTATAAATTAATTTCATAATAGGGCTGTGTACATTGGATACTTTTTCTTCCATTCCTGTGATACTTTGCTAAGAAGAACTCTTTCCAGCTCCATCCATTTGAACATGAAGGACGTAAAGTCTCCATCTTTCTTTATGGCTGCAAAGTATTCCATGGTGTACATATACCACAGTTTGTTGATCGTGGAATGCAGATCAAAACTACTTTGAGATATCACCTACTCAGTAAGATTATCCCATGTCACAAAATCCCCAAACCAGAGATGCTGGTGTGGATGTGGAGA
>CAUYTI010064882.1:0-32341 GCA_963575145.1 Galago senegalensis
TCATAGTAAATTTTTTGTTCTACAAATATTACAAATTTTTTATTAAGAAAAACCCCACCCCCCACCCCTAAATTGTGTACCAATTTAACAATTTTTAAAATCTGGTCACCTTATACTAGAGCTGTCATTCTTTTCATATCCCTTCTCTCTTTTTCCTCCTCTTTCTCCTGATCTCAGGTATAAAAGATCACAGTGGCTGTTTTAAGAAGATTCTCCAGGTTATGATCTGGGCCTAGAGCCAAGTTCTGGAGTTTTTTTCGAACGTCTGGGGCCACCCGAGTGATAAATTTAACTTTTAAAATAATTTGGCCCTCTAAGGGGTTGGTATTAACTCAATGTGTTTTCTTATCCCCTCACTAAGCTGCTCAAGAAAGGCTGAGGGCCTCTCATTTTGCTCCTGGTAAATAGTAGACAACTTGGAAGAATTCACACGCTTTTTCTTGGATTGATGCAAACCTTCCAGGGTTCATGTTAGAAAATGTTTACGCCACCAGTCACCTTGTTTCTTAGGGTCTCACTGGAGATCCTCAAAGGGAACTACCTGTCTTCCCGTGGGGTATCTGTCCCTCTCCTCAGGAGACATACTGCCATCAGTATTGGACATGAACCACAAATCACCCCACTTTCTAGCTTCATCTAAGACCTCATTTTTTCATTAAAAATTAAAGTTTGATCTAGTAGTAGCATTACATCTCTCCAAGACAGGTCAATGCTTTGTTGTACACCTTGGAGAACATCTGTGTATTTATCAGGGTCATCAAAAAAATTTTCGTAAGTCAATCTTAATTTGCTTTAAATCTTCCAGAGAAAACAGAGTATATATTCACACACTTCCCATTTCACCACCTGCAGTCTCAACCAAGGGACACAGAGAAGGATATGGTTGCCTTCTGGGGATCTCAGTAGGACCAGAGAAAACTCTTGGGACAGCCTCCCTTCCTGGGGTTTTCTGAACACATGGAAGAAGGTGCAGAAGAAGTAGATGGTGGGTTTGAACTAGGATGTGACAGTGTCGCCCTTGGGAATCCTTGATCATTTGAGGAAGTTACTACAGCCAGGAGAGCTGCATCTATCTGACAGCTTTTACACAGTTGGGGGTTGTCCCTGAGGAAGAAGAAAGCTTGCACAAAGGGCACTTCAGATCACTTTTCTTTTTGTTTACAAAAAAGTATCTAACTGAAAAATGGTGTCATAATTAAGAGTACTCTCTGGGGACCATTGTTCACCAGTGGAGAGTTGATAACTGAGGCCAGGCCTGGGTGCAGAAGAAAACCATACATTGTTTTTTCAGGGTCTTCAGATCAAACATGTCCCGACATAGCCCAGGGAGGTGTTCCAGCAGCACAGGCTGAAGTATCACGTATCTGGGAGCCTGGTCCCACCTGATACAAGTTCTGCCCCTTTCTGCCCCTTCCCTCCCCAGCTCCAGAGTATCAATCAAAGTGGGGATGAGCCCTGCCCTGGAGAAAGTGGCTGTGCAGTTCTTGCACATTTAATTCTTTATAATCTTTACAAGCTTCTTCTAAATTCCCAGTAACAAAGGAAAACAACAGGTCTTAAATGCTGTGTTTTCCAACCTCCCTTTCATTCCCAAAAGTTAGCCATGCAGTGATAATTAAACTCACTGACAAATCAGAGTTGAGAGACACTTGGAAACTTTTGCATTACAATTAGTTGAAGTCTTAAAGAAACCTGAAAGTATTTTAAACTTTCCCATTTATATCAATAAAACAGAAGAAATCAAATACCCAGGGTCATCTTCATTGCCTTTCTTCATTTTCAAGAGACTGAACTGTAACAGCCAAGGCTTTAGGGCCATTCTTGCCTTGGGGAGTTGCCCTGGGCTTCCCTTCACAGACCTCTGGTTGCCCAGAGTGGCAGCTAGGGGAGTCTTTTTGCACTTTGTTTGGGGCTGACTTGTAGTTAACATGGTTTAGCTTTTTTTCTCAGACACATAAAAATGCCAGCAGAATTTAATTTTGCAATGAAAGGCAATAAAAAGGGCTTTACAACACACCTACAACATTTAAAGCACTTAAAACAGCGGTTCTCTACCTGTGGGTCGCGACCCACGGGAACTGTATAAAAGGGCCGTGGCCTTTGGTAGATTGAGTACCACTAACTTAAAACATCCAAAAAAATACTGGAAAGAGCCTGTACAAATTTAACTAGTATTTTAATTTTCTTTACCAACATTCAAACAAAGCATGCAAACTACAAGGAGAGAGAGAGAAGCGGAAAGGTCTAAAAAGATACCATAAGTAGAGATAAGTTTGGGACCATGGAAGAGAAGAAAAGATAGTTAGAGCTGGGAAAGCACGATTTTCCAAAGGCCTTCCCGAGTCCGGAGGTCAGAACCATTGCTGGGGACCCCATGGGCCTCTGGGTGCAAACTCTTTGCTCAGTTCTCAACCAGAGAAAAGGAGTAAATACAGAACAGTCTCAAAAATCGAGCGTTCCCTTTGACGCCTTCCTGGAGCCAAGGGGAATTAGAAAGTTCGTTCCCCAGGAGCCTCTAGCCTGTGACCTGGAGGTCATCGGCTACACTATGCACATTTACCAGCTAATGGGCATCAAAATTATTCATCTTCATTATTATAACTATAGAGAAAAGCAGGATACAGGTAAGTGGTCCCATTGCTTACCACAGATCTTCAATCCTGGATAATAAGCCCCCAAATGTGATACCGGAATTTCGTCTTCAGTAGGTTCTTGGTCTCAGTGATTCAGGGAATGAATCTGCAGACCACAGATCAGTGGTAAGACAGGATTTATTTATAGAAAAGAATACAAAAAAACCAAAGCTCCCAAGTTGGGAGAGAAATGCTCTCTCTCTCTGTCTCTCTCTGTCTGTCTCACCAACTCTGGGCTCTTTGTCTACAGGTGTATGTGTGTGTGTATATATATATATATATATATATATATATATATATACATGGTCCCATGGGGCCCTCTGTAGTTACATTTAGTGTGTCTGGGACCCTCTGTAGTTCTGTGATTGTGCAGGGCTAAACATGATAAAATTGCACAGAGCTACTGATGAACGCAAACACACACACACAACTGAGTGCATGTGAAATGTAGTAAGCTCTATGGATTACACCGATGCCAATTTCCTGGCCTCACTATTGTCTTCTATCTGCAAAACAGGGAGAGGGAGAAAGGTGTATGGGACATCCTTGTACACTTCTTTGCATCCTCCTATGAATCAATGATTATTTCAAAATTTTAAAAAATGTAATGAAGGATTAATACAGTTCAAATGCAGTTTATGTACAAATTACAAAGAGCTTTGCCAACACCCTCTTTCTTTCATTTGTATCCTCTGCTCATGTTAAAGTACATTCACTTTCTACATGCCAGAAAGCCAAAAGGGAACTATAATTTTTTTAACGGACATATATTATGGAAATAGTATCAGCAATGTCAAATGACACAGCCGAAAATTGATACCCAGCTAGAAAGTGTCTATTGGCTTTGGAGCTTAGGAGACACTGGGGACCTGACAAGTGCAAGATAAGTAGCAAGGCAGAGGCAGAAGCTAGTGTCTTTTATGTCAAGGATAACTCCCTGAGGCTTAACCAGATGAGGACCCAGACATCAGGAAACAGATATGACCTTGAATGCCGAGATCACAAGGTGAGGCCTAGGCTTCAGAAACAAGGCAAAGCGGGAGGGATGAGCAGCAAGCTGACCTGATGCTGCAGACCTTGGGCAGATCCTACAGGGGTGAGTCAAAAGGTCACATCAGTGGGCAGGGAAAGCTGGAGGTCTGGGAGCTGGGCAGGCCCTGAGAGCCACTTCTCAGTGTGCCAGCAGAGGACCATGGACATAGGAAGATCATCACACAAATCCACACGGATCCTAATTTAGGTGCTTGCCTAAGCTGTGCTTAGCCTCAAAGCATGAGACTGTGGAATTTTACAATGTCTTAAAAATAAAAAATAAGACCTGTGTGTGCCGTTCTTCCTCCACTGAGTGGTCAATATTGATCTCAGCAATGTAGCATTCACTGGTCCCAGGAGGCTTGGAAAACACCACTGCAGGTTCCTGACCTTCACTTAGTACTAGACCATAAGCCACTCGGACATTTATATATACACCCACTGACCCATTCACCAGACCTGGCAATTTGTTATAGAAAAACCATTCAACATGGTGAAAAGCAGAGCCTGAGCAAGAGTGAGACCCCATTTCTACAGAAAATAGAAAAGCTAGCTGGGCGTGGCAGGATGCACTGCTAATCCCAAATGTTCTAGAGACTATGGAAGGAGGCGCACTTGAGCATCCCAGGAGTTTGAGGTTGCAGTGAGCTGTGATGATGCCACCGCACTTTAGTGAGAGTGATAAAGCCAAACCCTGTCTCAAAACAAAACAAAAAAGGAAAAACACAAAGCCACAGAATTTTTCATTTCAGTTTTATTTATATGATATGGTAACGATTTACTATTAGACTACAGATATTCCATTCCTTTATCCCTCTCTTCCCTATCCATCTACTCAGGCGGCATGAATGGCCTCCATTCATCCAGCTGGTAGGAGTGTAGAGACAGTCTACAGCAAAGAAGTTGATGGAAATGTTAGCAAATACTTAAAGAACCAGGAGAACCAACGAAGTATTTTTCAAGATCCAGCCTTTATTGAAAGTTAGGCCAAATGCTGTGGCTCACGTCTATAATCCCAGCACTCTGTGGGGCTGAGGCAGGAGGATCCCTTAAGGCCAGGAGTTTGAGAACAGCCTGGGCAAATTAATGAAAATGAAAGTTAAAAGAATTTTCCAAACATTCTATGATCTGAACTTAAGAAATAAAAAGCCAAGCTTAAAGAACTAGGTGGAGTTTGCTCTTCCCACTGAGAAAGGAAGACATCCTAATGACCGTATGGTGGGTTTCCCACAAAAAAGGGAGTGGGAGTTTAGGCAGAAAGATTCAGACTGGACAAGAGAGAGTGTGGGTGCTCCTGGGTGTCCTGGTGTGGTGGCAGAGTCCCCAAATGTTTGTGGTATCCCAGGGCTGAGTATCTGCACCTCCTTTCCTCAAGCCCCTGACAGAGGGCAGCCATGAGCAGACTGGTGCTAAGGAAGTGGGTAGGGTCCTCCGGATCCCCAGGGGGACACACAAGGGCTGACAGGGTGGTACCTGTAGGAGGCATGAGGTCACAAAGACAAGCAGGGAGCACAGGTCAGCCCTCACCATGGGGACCACTGCCGACTCTAGGAACATCAACTCTCAGAGCCACAGAAGATGTCACGGGTGAGAGAAGCACCTGGCACCAGATAACCTTGGGGACCCCCTACCCCCATCCTTGGATTTAGGTCTTCTTGGGGAAGATGGGCAGGTGAGGCAAAAATGGGAAGAGTCTTAGATTTGACCCCAAAGACACCAACTTTTAAAGCAGAATTGAGCAAAAGAACAAGAGTTTCCTACCCTCTGTGGCACAAGTAGAGCCCAGCCATGGGTCATTCACACGTGGAAATGTGACTGCTTGTGCTGAGTGGGCAGCAAGGGCAGCAGTGCAAACTTAGACATGAGGAGCTGTTTGGCAGCCGTTTGCAGTGATCAATGTGGAAAGAATGGGAGCTCTGTGGGCCGAGCAGGGTGCACAAAGCAGGCTGCGGTGGTGGCGGCTGTGTGCTTGCAGCTGGCCACTGCAGGCAGGTGTGGTCTGGGAATTACCAAACACCAGCTTTCTGGTGTTTTCCTGGCCAGGCCTGCTAAGCCCAGGACATGGCTCTGGGATAAAGAAACAGGCTACTTTAAACTGAACATTGTCATGTATTCTCCCCTCCAGCTGCCTGTCACTGACTGACTGACCCCTCAGAATGCATTTTCTAGGCTTTGAGAAAATCTCACAGTCCTGACATTTTACCACCAAACCAAAGCCATGGACTGGACGCCTCCTGTTGGAACCCAGGCAGCTGTGTGGCATAAGGTGCTTTTTCTAGGAAGCAGGGAAAATGAGGCAAGACTTCTGGGCCTGCTTCTCCCTCTGTCTCCCTGCCCCTCCAGACCACATTTGGGTTAATAGTACAGGTGAGGGGTAGGGGATTGTCAAGAAATAGGGTCCAAGTCCATGCAGCTGGGCCCTAGTAGAAAAGAGCCTCCCTCGTGAAGGCATGTGTGTATGTGTGTGCACGCATGCATATGTGTGGCAGGGGCTGGGGCACAGAGGGCCTCCCTCCTCCAGGTTCCCCACTGGTCCCCTCTCCTCCAACCACAGCCCTAGCAAATGTCCTATACCCTCTTTGCCCCGGGCTGTGTTCCTGGCAGCAAGGAGAGAACAAGATAGCCCTTTTGGTGTGCTCCACACACATCAGACTTGCAGCGTGGCCTTTTTTGTATACCGCAGGAAAAGCAGCACCTCACTGTGGGCCCCATAAGCTCTCACCCAACCTATCCTTATATTCTTCACTAGGTCAGCCTTTGAGGGGCTTTGGGTTGTCTGCAAAGTTCCAACAGTCAAATATTTTGGTCTTGGTGCCACTTAGCCTCCACCCATGTTTCCAGCCTTGTTAATTCTCCCTGTCATGCATCTGACCTGATCTGACTGCTTCTTGCTGTCAGTATTAGTCTGCTTGGCTGCTGTAACAAAACACCATGGGCCAGGTGGTTTAAACAACACACATTTCCTCTCCGCTCTATGTCAAACAGGAAGCGCCAGCATGGCTGGTTTGTGTTGAGGCCCTTCTCCCCAGCTTGTAGCCAGCTACTGTGGTGGGGTGTCCACCCTCACGTGGTGCCGTGTCCATCCTCGTGTGATGTCGTGTCCACCCTCATATGCTGCTGTGTCCATCCTCACATGGCGTTTCTTCTGCACATGGACAGGGACAGAGATTTCTCTGGTGTCCCTTCTTTTCCTTTCCTTTCTCATAGTCCACACCAAGACTGTGAGATTTTCTCAAAGTCTAGAAAATGCATTCTGAGAGGGTCAGTCAGTCAGTGACAAGCAGCTGGAAGGGAGAATATATGACAATGGTCAGTTTAAAACAGCCAGTCTCTTTATCCCAGAGCCACAGCCCGGGCCTGGCAGATCTGGCCTGGGGAACACCAGAAAGCTGGTGTTTGCTAATTTCCAGACCCCACCTACCTGAGTGGCCAGCTGCAGGCTCACAGCCGCCACCACTGCAGCCATTCCAGGGTCCTGTCAGATCAGGGCCATCCCCTTCACTCTCATTTACCTTTACTCACCTCCAATATAGTCATGTGGTGGTTAGGGATTCAACATACTAACCGGGGGGACACAATTCCGTCTATAATTCAGTCTCCTGCTCTCTCTAAACAACACGTCTGCTCACCTGCACTCCAGCCACCCAAACCCAGGCTGAGTTCCCTCCCCTCCCTGCCCTTCCTGTCCCAGGGCTCTTTCTCTTCATTGACCTGCCTCTGTACCCTGGACTTCCAAGGATGAGCATTTCCCACCTTGACTCCTGGGATAGGGGGATTTACCCTTTCTCCCTTCATAGACTGGAAACTACCAGGAGGAAGAGCCCATGGATTACTCTACTAACCATCACAGTGCCTGACACTGGTTGCTCAATAAATATTTGCTGACTTTAGTAAAAAATACAGAGCCACATCACTGAGGATAACTATTCCAAAGAGCGAATGATTATATCAGCTCCATTAATCACTCCTAACTAAGTTTTTCCAAGATGCTTGGGGCCAGCAGAGCTGTGCTGGAACATCTCTCTCACCCACTACGGAGTCTCCTGTGCCCATATAACAAAGTACCACAAACAGAACAGCATAAAACAGCACTCGTTCACCCTCTTGTGGTTCCAGAGATCAGAAGTCTCAATGCAGACGCTCTTGGCTGACATTAAGACAGTGGATGGCTGTTCCCTTCTGGAGGCTCTCAGCCAAGACTTCATACTTGCCTTTTCAGCTTCTGCAGGCTTCCATCCATCCCTGGCCTGGGACTCCTTTCCTCAAATAACTGTAACCTCTTGCTTTCTTGCTGCATTTTCTATCAACTCCGATCCTCCTGCCTCCCTCTTATAAGGACCTTTATGATTCCCCTGGGCCCACCCAGATAATCCAGGACAATATGTCATCTCAAGATCTTTGACTAAGTCACATCTGCAAAGTCCCCTTCCCATTCAAGGTATCGTATTTACAGGTTCCAGGGAAGAATGTAGGAATCTGGAGGGGGGTGGCACTGTTGAATTTATCACACCCACCAAGGGGATTATGCCGACTGGACTTGTTGTGGTTATCAAAACATCAGTTATATTCTGTTCTCAGATTTTCTGTACCATAGGCTGAGTAGGTGTGGGTAGATCTCCCAGGCAGAGTCAGGAGCCTTGACCTTGACCTTGACCTTCTGTTGTGTTGTCTAATCTATACTTTTGCTTTCTAGTGTTTTCAAGTATACAATAGCACAAAAAAATACAAAAATGTTGCTGTGAAGATGCAGGACCACACACACCTGTCACTCACTGGCCCCCTCCTCCCCATCAGCCCTGGTATTTAAAACACACCCTCTTCTCTTTTACCTTCCGTGCCTGCAAGTACTGACCTTGAGTGTGATTAAGTAGGCTCCCTGAGGGAAACAGTTTTTCCTCCCCAGGCAGACTCAAATGAGGGCCCTGTATGTTCAAAACGCAAATGGCTCACACTTGAATTTGGTAAGCAGGACAGCTCAGGCCTGCCTGGTTTACCAGGTAGGTTTCATTGTCAAGACCGGTAGTAGTCCTGCTACCAGTCAGCAGCCTCCAAGCACCAGTCTTATTCCTTCTAGCTCATCCTCCACACCGTGGCACATGAAGTATCTATTTAAAAATGCAAATCTGATTGTCCTATTTCTCCTAGAATACCTCATGTCTCCCTTATAAGAGAGCCTGTGCTCTTCTGGGTGGCATTTGAGGCCTTCTTTCTAGGCCCCCCCATCCCTCCAGCTTCACTGCCCACTGGACATCATCAATTAGCTATTCCTACAGGCAACACCCTGTCTCTGCCTTCATGCCTCTGACCACCTAGCAGCTCTGCCTCCGGTGCCCACCCCCTCGTAACCCAGCTGGGACATGACCCCTCCAGGAAGCCTTCTCTGACCCTGTCTGGGTGAGACATTTCTCCTCAGCACTCCACAGACAGTTCAGTTACCACTTTACAGTGAAACAGCCACTGAGTTTCTCTTACCAGAGGATCCTCTCAGGGTGCGATGATGGCCAGCTCACTGCTCTATCTCTGAAGTCTCCAGCCACGCCTGGCACCCTGCAGGAGATCTGGATTAAAATGGGTTCAAGGAGTTTGCATCCCTGAAGATGTTAGGCTGATGTTAAACTGCTCCCTGATATCTTTTTTGTTTGTTTCCCCAGTGTCTTGAAAACAGCTGATAGACATTGTGGTTTATAGACATTTCCCTTGGTGGCAGCTAAACGATTAAGCCAGCAAGTCCAGAACTTCAGAAACTCCCAGGAAAGGGAAAATATGACGGAAGCTGGTGTTTATTACTCACCACTGATGTTTGTTTTCTAGGCAAATGGGTTTCTTAATTAAGGATTTTGTAAAATATTCGGGAAAAATATAAAAACAAATTAATGTGATGTTCTCTGGTTCCCAAACCCCTGCCAGCCACCATCTCTAATATAGTGCTATCTTGGCATCCGGCAGGCCTCCTCTTTACCCAACCCTCTTGAGTTACGGGGTGAAATCCAGCAACCCAGTCTGAGGCCACAGTCCTGAGGAAGTGCATGCGGATGTCACTAGTCCTAGGAAGGGACACATAGCTCAGTCACCATCTGCCTGAAGGCTGGGCCGTAATCCAAGAGGGCTGTTTTATTTATTCTTTCATTTCCTCTATTCCCTGCCCTCAAGTAGTTTTGAAACTATGGAAGAGAAAAAAAGAGAGAAAAATTTTTCTACCAAGTTTTTTTTTTTTTTTTTTTTTGAGACAGAGCCTCAAGCTGTCGCCCTGGGTAGAGTGCCTTGATGTCACAGCTCAAGGCAACCTCCAGCTCTCGGGCTTAAGTGATTCTCTTGCCTCAGCTTCCAAGTACCTGGGACTACAGGAGCCCACCACAATGCCTGGCTATTTGGGGGGTTTTTTTGGTTGTAGTTGTTATTGTTGTTTGGCAGGCCCAGGCTGGATCAGGCTGGACTCAAACCTGCCAGCTCTGCTATATGTGGCTGGCACCTTAGCCTCTTGAGCTACAGGTGCCAAGCCCCTTCTACAAAGTTTTGACTCAACTCATGTACATGGCAATCAGCAACTGATGATTTCTGTGATAACTGTCCAACAGCGACAACTGCCCCTGTGAACAGTAACTATAAATCAGCTTTCACAATATTTCAAAGAGGTAAGAACCAGAATCTCCATATTACAGATACAGAAGCTGAAGCTCGTCTTAGTTAACTTTAGCCAAATGGCTATTAAGTGACAGAGCAGTGATGTGGGCCTGGCTCTGCACTGACTTCACAGACTATGCTGCCGCGTTCAGGACTTGTAGCTTCACTGTCTGCCCTTGGATCCATGAGTTCTCTGATTCATGTCATCCCGGCACCCAGAAGCCCCACATATAACCCCATTTCTAACTGGCCCTAGTATTCCTGTGAAAGCAGTGAGCTCATGGACTCTCACAACAGTTTGGTCCAACTCTGCTCAATAAAAATTGAGAGCAAGGTCTTTCCCGTATTGAATTCAGGTCTGTTAATACTCCACCAGCTGGTACCAGTTCTCTGACCTTGGGACTGCACAGAACCATTCTTCCACAAGATGGCCCTTGAGATGTCCAAAGCCAATATCCCCCACCTTGGGCTATACCAGGACTTAGGACTGAGCTCCAGGGGCTAGAAAGGGGCCAGTGCAGAAGCTGGACTTGGAGGTGAGACCGAGCATGAGTATGTAGGTGACATTCAGGGTTGTTGCTTCTCCTCCTAGACCTTTCCTGAACCAATATTCTAATTTTCTGTAGCCACATTGTTCTCAAAGGGCATTGAACTTGAACCTTTTTCTCCCCTTGGATCTGTGATAGGAATGGTTACTCTCGAATTGGTGGCCCAGAGACATAGTGAGTGATCAGGAAAGGCCCTCACAGGGTGCAAAGCTGCACACAGGTTCTGTGGAGACCCTCACTGGCCATGTTCACCTCCTCCCTGCTCCAGAGAGTGCCTCATGGAAGCCCAGCGGCCAGACCTAACTGGTGATCCCCAAATGCTGGCCCTAACTTGCAACATTCACTTCCCCAGCATGGAGGTGATGGTTGTGGTTCTTCCTGCCCCTGCTCCTTTCTCTTCTTACCTTGCTGTTGGGTTTTGCAGAGAAGTGTTTAAAACAGTGGACAGCAAACTTTCTGCAAAGGACCAGAGTGTAGATATGTGGGACATACAGTCTCTGAGGCAACTACTCAGCTCTCCCATTGCAGTGACCACAGTCACAGGCACAGCAATTAGGGGAATAGATGTGCCGATGTTCCCTCAAAATTTTATTTGTGGATGCAGAAGTTTGAATTTTATACAGTTTTGCCACAAAATATTCTTTTCATTTTTTTCTCAAACATGTACAAAAAAACATTCTTAGCTTGACAGTTGTACAAAAACAGGGGGTCAGATGTGGCCCTCAAAACTTTATTTTTATTTTTTCCCAAGTGAGCAACTCCGGTCTATAGGCTCTCCCAAGGGCCTTGATCCCTGGACTCTGACGCTGGACCATATGGGGCTTGCATGCTTGATGACTGTTCTGGAAATAATGTGCATCCTGGCCCTGAGTGATTTCTTCCTCTGTAGCTCTGTTCCTTTGCTTGTGGCCACACCAACCCTTGCATTGACAGCCTTGTCACATCCGTTTGCGTCTTAATCTTGTGGTGTCATTCCTTGGGAGGCTTGGCCTGCACAAGAGGAATATTTGACAACTGCCTCGAGCTTTGACTCACTACTGCAAAAGGATAAATGCTTGAAAATTAATTTCCTAGGGGAAGAAACATGATTAAGAGGAAACCTGAAGGTTTAGGGACAATAGCAACTCAACAGGAAATGAGGCATTTGGAGAAGCTGGAATGAACCAAGAGTTAAAATGGGCCACTGAAGAAATTGGAGTTTTATCACTGAAATGAATCCTAGTGTTTCCTGATCTTAAACACATTTCTTTCTTTCTTTTTTTGCAGTTTTTGGCTGGGGCCGGGTTTAAACCCACCACCTCTGGTATATGGGACTGGCACCCTACTCCTTTGAGCCACAGGCACAGCCCAAACACATTTCTTAAATTCAACTTCTAAGTACCTATTTTGGTGCTATAAGAGGGAGAGGGGTCTGTTTGTTTGTTTGTTTTGGTGAAAACTGGAGCTACTTTTAAATATTTTAACTTATTTGCAAAGATGCTTTCTTAATCTGGAAAGTGGGAGTTTTGAGTTCTGCTAAATATTGTTCTTTCTTTAAATCCCTTGTTTTTCTTAGGAAAGTCCCAGGGCCCTTATTCCCGTTTGTATGTTGGCTTGCTCACCAAAGCGTCTCAGTTGACCTCTGTTCTTCCCCATTTTATGAGCTGCCTGGAAAAAGGAAGACTAAATGATTGGAGTGTAAATAGCACAGACCACAAGAAGAAGATGTCACTAACTAGCAGGTCAACAGACTTTCCATCACTGTTCCAAACCCAGGAATGGGTATAAATTTCCTCTCTGCCCACTGTGTGTTCAGGGCACTATGGCCAGAAGGTGGGGCGAGAAGTACAGAGCAAATACAAATGGCAGATCCTACGGCTTTCAGAAAAAGTCCAGGGAACTTATGCCAGTTGAGTTGTGACTCACGGTTCTGCACAAGGAGTGAGATAATCTTCAAGTTGCCAGCGAAGTGATTGCATAACAATAAGTTAGTTTCATTGTAAACATATATTAGTTCATAGATTTTAGAACGTATTGAGGGGTTCACATAATCTCTGTCTATTCACAATTCCGAGGACATTCAAACAATTAGCTTTTATTTAATTTATTTATTTATTTTGAGAGAGTCTCACTATATTGCCCTCAGTAGAGTGCCGTCGTGTCACAGCTCATAGCAACCTCAAACGCTTGGGCTAAAGTGATTTTTTCTTGCCTCAGACTCCCAAGTAGCTGGGAACACAGGTGCCCACCACAATGCCTGGCTATTTTTTTTTATTTGCTGTAGTTGTTATTCTTGTTTAGCTGGCCTGGGCTGGGTTTGAACCTGCCCCAAACCACTGAGATATGTGTGCTGAGCCAATAATTAGCTTTTAAAAATAATACTTTCATGACTATAAAATAAACATAAAAATACAGGAAAACAAATGAATTGAAAATATCCATTACTCAAAAAATCAAACACAGAATTACCATATGATCCAGAAATTTTACTTCTGGGTGTGAATTAAAAGAATTAAAAGCAGAGACTCATAGCAGTATTATTCACATTAACCAAAGGTGAAAACAAACCAAGTGTCAGCAGACAAATGGGTAAACAACATGTGGCTCATAATATTATTCAGACATAAAAAGGAATGAAATTCTGACATATGCTACAATGTGGATGAATCTTGAAAACATTACACTTGGTGAAATAAGCTGGATGCAAAAGGAAGAATATTGTGCAATTCCTCTTATATGAAGCGCCCAGAGTAATCAAACCCATAGAGACAGAAAGTAGGATGGTAGCTGCCACCAGCGAGGGAAAAGGGAATGCCCAGTTACTGTGTAGTGAGTATGGAATTTTCACTTTAGAAAAATGAGGACATTCTAGAGATGGATGGTGTTGATGATTGCATAGTGAATGTACTCAATGTACATTTAAAATAGTTAAAATGGTAAATTTCATGTTATACATATTTCAGCGCAAATAAAAATATTATCCATTAACAAAAGAAGCACAAAACTTATCATCCAAAAACTACAAAACAAGGCCAAGTGTGGTGGCTCACACCTGTAATCCCAGCACTGGGGAAGGTGAGGAGAGTGGATTGCCTGAGCTCATGGGTTCGAGACCAGCCTGAGACAGAGCGAGGCCTTGTCTCTAAAAAAATAGTGGGGCATTGTGGCAGGTGTCTGCAGTCCCAGCCACTTGGAAGGCTGAGGCAAGACACTCACTTGAGGCCAAGAGTTTGAGGTTGCTGTGAGCTATGCCATGGCACTCTACCAAGAGTGGCAAAGTGAGACTTTGTACCAAAAGCAAGACAAAACAAAACAAAACAAAAACTACAAAACATTGTTAAAAGAAACTGTAGAAGACCTAAATGAATTGAATCTATCCCATATTCACGGATAGAAATACAGTATTTTAAGAGGGCAATACTTTGCAAATTGATTTGGAGATTGAATGCAATTTCTATTAAAGTCCCAGCTAGCGTATTTGCAGAAATCAACGAGTTGATTCTAAAATTTATATAGAACTTAAAAAGACTCAGAATAATCAAAACATCTTTAAAAGAAAGCATGGTAATAAAGTGTGGTATTGGCCTAAACTAAACATAGAGATCAACGGAGTAGAGCTCACAGTTTAGAAATAAACTCCCACCTTTACGGTAAATTGATTTCCCACGAGAATACCAAGACAATTCAGTGGAGAAAGAATTGTCTTTTTAACAGATGGTGCTGGGACAAATGGAATCATGTAAAAGAAAAAAATTAGATCTCTATCTCACATCATATCTAGACCTAACATGCATCAAAGACCTAAAAGAAAAAGCTAAGACTAACCCCCCCCCCACACACACACACCTACTGCTGATGGGATTGTAAAATGGGCAGACTGTTAAGAAAATGGCCTGGCAGTTCCTCAAATGACACAGAGTTACCATATAATCCATCTTTTTCTAGGAATATACCCAAGGAAAATGCAAGTATATATCCTTACAATACTTGTACAAGAATAGCCATAGTAGTATTGTTCATAACAGCCCACGCTGAAATCAACCCAAGTGTCCACCAACTGATGAATGCATAAATAGAACATGACCTATCTATACAAAGGAATATTCAGTCATAAACGGAACATACTGAGATCTGGCACAACATGGGTGAATCTTGACGACATTATCCCAAGTGAAGAAAGCCAGTCACAAAAGACCACATATTGTATGATTTCATTTACATAAAGTGTGCAGAATAGACAAACCCATGGAGGCCGACAGAGTGGTGGCTGCCCTGGGCTGGAGGTGGGGACTGACTGCTAATGGATACAGGGCTTCTTCTGAGATAATAAAAGTCTTCTAAAATTGACTGTGGTGATGCACAACTCTGTGAATATACTGAAATCACCAAACTGTGTCTTTGAATGAATGAATTTTATGGGATGTGGATTATATCTCAAAAAAGCTGCTATCAAATTAAAGGATCCATCCCACTCTTAGCATCTATAGGTTTATAGATTTTTGTAAAAATATTAAGATTGTAATGTTTCATAGTCTACACTTTCATTCAACTATCTGGTTCTATATTATTAATCAGTCTTCTACAGAATTATTTTAAATCATTTTATTGTATTCCAGCTTATGAATGGACTATCACTTATTTAACCAATACTCTATCATTACCAACCGCTTATGCTTATAAATAACATCATAACGCGCCTCCTTTGGGGTAAATTTCTTAGCCATCCATAACTATTCCTTGGAATGGCTTCTGAAATCAGGTATTAAAAACACATTAAATGGTTTTTGAAATGTATTACCAAATTTCTCTCCAGAAGGATATATCTAGCATGTGAAAGCCTGCTCAAAACTATTAGCCACCAGAGAAATGGGGGGGGGGGGCACGACACAAGGAACATTGCCATTGGCAGGGTTATGCTTGGTTGTCAATGGATATGTCTCATATCACAATGATTATGATTATATAACAGTAATTGATCAATGGATACATCTTAAATCACAATGGTTATGGTTACACAACAGTAATTAATCAAGCCTCAGTGAGTTTTCCTCCATTGTTCATCTACTGCGAACTTGGGGGTTTTGTGAAACTTGGGACTTTCCATGCCTCTTTGAATCCTGGAGAGCATGGGAATGGGCTGGGAGAAGCACGGGGTGGGGGTGTGGGGGGTGGAGAGGGCAGGAGATTGCCTGTAGGGCAGGGGAATGGGAGAGGGAGGGGGAACAGGAGCTTGCCCATAGGGGGACTGGGAGAAGACAGGGGGACGAGTTGTGGGGGTAACAGGAGCTCACAACAAAATTACTGAGTGTATACTTTAAAACGGTGAGTTTTGTGGTCTGTGAATTATATCTTGATGGGGTGAGGGAAGCTGTTGCTGTTTTTACTTTCAAAAAAGCAGATAGTGAGAGTGATTAGTTCTTTGCAGCCTTTCCTTCTAGTGAAAGTATTTTTAATCTCTCTTAATTTGAAAAGCAAAAAAAGTCTTCTCTTTGGTGTTTCAACTTGCATGTCTGAGGTTCTCAGTGAATTTGACTGCTCTTTATGTTTAGAGGCCATTGGCGTTCTGTCCTTGTGAACCGTCTGCTGACAGCTTTTGCCCACTTGTCATTGGGGTGCTCATTTCTTCTCTTATTTCATAAAACAGCTTTATCTAGTAAGGATTTTAATTTGTAACCTTTTGTCAAAAAGTTGCAAACATTTTTTCCAGTGCTTAATTTGCCTTTTCGTTTCATTTATTCATTCTTTCCTTCAACCAGTATCTATGGATGCCCCTCCCGTGTCACTGTGTGAGCCTCTTAGTGTTGCTAAGAGTATCTACGTCGGCAGCACATCCCTGTCACACTTCCTGCCTGTTTATACTCTTAATAGGAAAGACGTGTTTCCTGGGGCATCAGAACATTTTTTCCAACTAATTTTCTCTTAGGGTTTCTTTGGTTTTTATTGTGACATGCAGTCCCTGAATTTGTGAGGCATGTTTCTGCCAAAGGATGCAAGTAGGGTAGTGCCTGTCACAGAGGCCCCTGTGTGGCCCCACATGCTGCTTCTGTGGCCTGCTGACACCTGCTCGGTGAACTACTCCCCTTCTGGTTTGGGGCACTTATTCTTGGCCCCCTCCACCTTTGTAGTGCCCAGGAGTTCCATAAAGACCACACTACTAAACAAGTCAAATTTACAGCAGAGTCCTTTTACTGAAGAACTAGTTGGCAACTGCCTTAGTGTCCCAACTGGGGTATCTGAGAGCAGCCCCAAGTGTTTAAGGAGTCAGGTTTTTAAGGCTTGGTCTGCATCCTAGTTGGCACGCAGGCTGTCCAGGTGCATTTAGGGGAGGGGGGTAGCAATTAAACATTGTACAGAAGCAGAATTTTGCAGTTAGTTAGCTATATGTCATACATCTTTGTTTTAATTTTCCCATACATTTCAGTTCCAGTACTTTTCCTCCAGAATACTTTGTCTCAGTATTCTCTCCACCTGGCATTGCTTACAGGTCAGTCTGGGGTTAGTCAGTTCATTTCTCAGGCCCAGGAGTTAGTCAAGCAAGAAGTTACTCTCCCATCTATCTTGGGAGTGAGCCAGAATTTGTCAGGAGTTAACTGGTACTTTTCTACTTTAGCCTAGGCCTAATACCTTCCTTTCTATATTCCCAAATGCCTTCCAAAGTGCAGGGGGTGGGATAAGGGCTGGCCTTCCCAGTACCAGTGCCACCACCTCTGCCACTGTGCTAAATACTTTTTTTGAGGAACCAGGTTACTTAAGCCTCAATCAGTCCCACATAATAAACACAATTACATGATGTCTGCTTTACACAAGAGGAAACTGAGGCTTAGGAGAATGTGGAGGACTCTGTCTGCAGCCCCTCCCTGCTTAGGTATGGGATGCTCTGTCCCACTCTGAGAGGCAATGGCGTGTGACGGTGTCTGCTGACGTCCTGAGGGCCCCGAATGGGTGTGGCAGGAGGGTGGAGTGATCACGAGAGGCCTTTCCCTGAGGGGGTCACATCTAACAGCTCCTTATAGAATGCACCCCCATCACTTCGCCCTATTTCTAGCCCAGTGAACTCTCCTTTTCCTCTTTTTACCTGATGTAGCAGAAATTATGACAAACTTGTCCTATACCTCTTAACAAACCAAAGACAAAATGCTTTAGTCATGGTCGATTTTATATATCAACTAGACTGGGCCACGGAAGGCCCATGAGTCTAATGAAACGTTATTTCTGACTGCGTCTGAGGGCGTTTCCAAAGAGAGTAGCATATGGATCGGTGGGCTGAGCCAAGTGGACAGCCTCACAGTGGTGAGGCCTGCACTCTGCTTCCCACTCCTTCCGAATGCTTTAAGCCAGACACAGGTCATCTCTTGCACTTGGCTCTCCTGGTTCTTCAGCCTTCAGACCTAGAATGGAATCTATGCCACCAGCCCTCGGCCTCTCAGCTCAATGAACTACCATTGGCTTTCCTACAACAGACTGTAGGATTTCTCCGCTTCCCTAGTTACATACTCCAATATCCTGCCTGAAATAAACAGACAAACAAATTCTTTGAAAACTCTAATGCAGCCCGTGACTTTCCTTAGGCTTTTGGGCATGAGGATTAAAGAAGTTGTTTGCCTTTGTCTAGCCTCAGTCCTCCTTCCTCCAGATCCCAGCCCACCAGTAACAGGTCAGTCTCTGTGGTGACAGAGGCCAGGCACTTGTGAGTACCTCCAGGGAGCTGGTAATGGTCTTCAGATTGAGAGCTTCGCTGTTTGCTTCCCTGCTCCCTTGCCTTTTGCCCTGGGAGTGTGGAGGATGCTGAAGGGAGTTGTGGGACTTACAAGGCCCACAGGGCCTTTTGCCCCTGTGACATCCTCAAGGGTTGAGCACATAACCCAGGCACCTGCCATCATTCACACCTGCCATTCTTTGGACAAGAATCTCTACCTATAACAAGGGGTGAGAGCGAACTGACTTCAACCAAGCCCAGCCCAGGCTACAAAGGAGGTTAACTAGGAGCTGAGGCTGGTGTATTTTTAATCTTCTCAAAGTGCTGCACCCTGGACCAGTAGCATTAGCATCGCCTGGGAACATTTTACAAAGGCAAGTTGTGGGGCCCCTCCCTAAGACCCACCAGATCAGAAAATGGGGCTGGGGATGGGCAGCATGGCTCCCTGTGCTAAGCAAGCCCTCCAGAACATACAGTTGCCCTTTGAGTTTAGAGCCAATTGCTCTAAAGCAGTAGATCCCAATTTTGTCTGTACTTTGGAATCAACTAGGGGTCTTCAAAAAAATACTGACGTCCATTCCAGTGGGGGGCCAGATTTGGTTTATCCCAATGCACTTAGAGCAGATTTTGTAAATTTCAAAAATTATGTGAGGCAGGTATTTAGCACAGCCCTTATTTAAAATTAAATATATGCACTTAGAATTAAATAAATTAAAAATAAAAGTAATAAATATTCAAAACTCGTCACCTTTAAATTATTTTACAATGTTTAAGTCTTATCTGTGCTCCTGGAATTATTTATCCACGTCTTATCTGCCGGATGAAAATACTCTGCAATCACTGGCTACTGGGCATCTCTTCCCACCTCTGCATCCAGTGAAGCTATCTTGGTAACTCGAAATCAACCATGGAGGGAATATTTACACTGCAGAAATCAGCATATATTACAACTAAACGTTGTTAAGTGTTTACCAGAACACCACTGCCTGTGGATTGTGATTTAATGGGCCTGGGGTGTGACTGAGCTTCTCCCGAGAGATTGTGATTTAATGGGCCTGGGGTGTGAGTGGGCTTTGACATTTATAAAACCCTGATGTAGTGAACAGTCAACTCTGGGAACCTCCATCCTAAAGAAATCCAGTCCACTGCGAAGTGTCAGGGGAGTGCTTCCTGGTGGCTTATCAGAAGACCCCTGCCCTTAGTAGACAGGACAGTGCAATGTGAACATGAGGAGGGAATCCTACTTCTCACAAACTCACCTGTGTTACTGGCAGCCAGGAGGCCAAGCAAGCAAGTGGAGAGGGGTAGGGAGATAACATGGAGGCCTCAGGAGGCTTCACAGCCCTGCATACCACACCCAGGTGCCCTCAGCCCCCAGCAGGGGTTGCCACACGTGGACTGCTGCTGGCTCAGGGCTGCCAAAGCACCGGATTTTTTTTTTCAGACAAACTGAAAATCTGGATTTTTAAGTGAAATTGCCCAATCTTTAGGAAATTATTAAGTCCAAGAAAAGCACATTTGCTGTCCAGCTTTGGCCAGCAAGCTGCTGATTGGAAGGAAACCCCTTATCTAGCATGAGTGCACCTCACATGGTAAAAGTGAAAACACAGTCACATCATGTGCAAGTTGAAGCCATGCTTGACAGCACTGTTGAGGCTGCCAGTCATCAGAAGTACGGGCCCCACACGGTCACCAGATTCCTCCTCAAAGTTCAGATGGGAGGTCAGAGTCCAGGGTGTTGGGATGTGAGCTAGTTCATGGGAGTTTTGAGAAATATTTCCCCAGAAAAAAAAGAAAGAAAAGTTTATTTTACTTTTCCAGATGGAAAAGGGCCAATATAGAAGTGAAAGAGGGAGATAGGCTGGCTAAGAGAACAAGGTGCTCAGACTTTTTGTTCAGGGGTTGTGAAGGTGGTGAAGATTTATGGCTGTAGCCAGATTAACAGGGTGCTGTGGACTACTGCATCCTCATCTGCTGTCTTCTGAGGATCAGGCTGGTAGCAAGAGGCTGCCTTCTCTTTGGAGACAGGATCACCACTGGTGATTGTCATCTTGTCAGTGATTCTGTCCCAGAGATATGCTTGGGGTCAGGAACTGAGGCCTGTAGCTCATACTCTCCACTATCTATTCAGGAACTCTCCAAGGTTGTTAAATTCAAGTTCTAAAAGGCAGCCAATAGGTCTAAAACTTTAGTTAGGTCTAAAACTTTAGTCAATAGGTCTAAAACTTTACATTTTCTTTCTGTCTGATTTGTTCTTTTCAGATGAGAAAACAGAGCCTCTCGCAGGATGTCTGTCAGAGAGAGAGAGAGATGGAGCTAATATAATTTATTGTAGCCTTTACTGAGAAACAATGAGTTAGACAATTTTTCTGTTAGTGATATTTTTCTGTTATCTGAAGAAGTCTGTCCTTCCACAGGGGTCACAAGGAAGCAAGCATTTTCAGAGTTTGCCTCCTGTGGCATAGAGCTCTCCAAATATAGGAAGGGAGTTTAGCTGCTCAAAGACCTCCCCTCCAAAAAAACCCCCAAATGTTTATTATAAATCCCCAGAAAGTTCTGTAAGTTGACATTTCATAATTGGAAATTATTTGTGGAAGTGAGTGTGGCTACCCATGTTGCCAGAACTATGTCTGGAGGTTTGCCACAGACCTCCAAGGTCATGTCACCACCAGGGGAGACCTGGATACCTCACCTCACACCAATCCCTATCTTAAATTTCCATGAAAATATCTCAGATCCTGAATACTCTAGGTATTGGTAAGTCTGATCGCTGTCAAGTTGTAGCCACAGAGAAATCAGAACCTTCATACAGAGGAAATAGAAAATGGTGTGACAACATGAGAAAGAAGTCTGGCCATTCTTCGAGGAGTTTAATGTAGGAGTTGTCCTATGAGCCAGCAATTCTACTTCTAGTCACACCCTGTGTGTCTCTAAGAGAATTGAAAGTTTTTCATAGAAAAACTTGGACATAAGTGTTCATAGGAGCGTTATTCATAGTGGTCAAAAAGTGGAAACAGCCCAAATGTCCATCAAATAGAACATGGTATAGCCTTACAGTGAAATAATATTTGCCCATAAAAGAGCACTGACACATGCCCCAACATGGCTATACCATGATGACATTGTGCTAAGTAAAAGAGCCAATCACAAAAGGCCATGTACAGTTTGGTTGTGTTTGTAGGAAATGTCTGAAATAGGTGAATCCAGAGGATAGCCACTGGGCAAATTGGTGGTTGCCAGGGGCTGGGAGTAGGAGAAGTGGGGACTGATTTCAGATGTGTGGAAATTTCTTTCTAGGGTGATGAAACTAATCTGGAATTAGATAATAGTCACAGTTGCTCAACCTTGTGAAAACATTAAAATCCACTGAATTGTATACTTTAAAGTGTGTACTTTAAGGGAACTATGGCCACACATTGTACCTTGGCAGGAAATGAGTAAACACCTCATCTGTCTCAATGTGGCATAAATCAGGACAGGAGAAGCACAGTAACCATCCCTCTAATAACAACTGACATTACCGAGGCCAAAACACAAACTCGCCAACATTATTCCTTCATGACCAAGGAGAAGATGAGTCTGAAGACACTTTGTTTGGAATTTAAGCGTCTTGCAAGTGCAGAATGTGGTACCACAGAAGAAAAGCAAACAGAGCCAGCTCCTCATGCTGGGCCTATCTCGCGGAGGGACTCAGCTGCCCAGAGGGCTTCCGCGGGTCACCTGCCTGCCTTGCTGCCCAACAGCCATCAATTTCATGAGACTGAGTTCTGAGTGGGGCTATCGGGACATGACTTGAAATTGACAGGTCTAATTTTTCCAAGCCAGGAAGGGGTTTATTTTATTTATTTATTTGCAGATTTTGGCTGGGGGCTGGGTTTGAACCCACTACCTCCCGCATATGGGGCCAGTGCCCTACTCCTTTGAGCCATAGACATCACCCAGAAAGGGATTTATTTATTTACAGTTTATGGAGATGACCCTGCAGAGGGACAACTGAATGTGCTGCGGAGATGCAGTGGAGCTAACCCCAGCCACAGCTAGCCTTTCCTTAGTTTTCACACAGCAGGCAGGACTAAGAAGGCACAGACACCCAGGGGCATCTCCACTACTCGCAGAATCCCCTTTCAGAAGCAAATGTGCATGAACAACCCCCAGGCAAGTGCTTGGGGCTCTATGAATCTACAGAGGGGAGGAAGGTTGGTCAGTGTGGATCAAGAAAGCAAAAGTCCCACCCTGTGTTCAAATCGGAGAGAATGGAGACAGGGAGTTGGTTACAAATGCACAGGAAAAGCCCAGAGGAGCAGAAGGGGAGTGATAGGGTGGGCCAAAACCTAGAACCTCAGGAAACTGACTCACACCCAGGTGAGAGGACCACCAGGGAAGTGGGGTTACCTACAGTCAGGGATCTAGGTATTGTGATCCTTGCAGCTGGCACTTCAGCACCCCAGGAAGTCAGAGCCTGTCCTCTTGCTGCTGGTGGTGGTGGAGCAGACGGCCAGATCACCCCCACCAGCCCTGATGCCACCTGACTCCAGCTCACCAGGTACCATGCCACCAAATCCTCTGACACGTCCAGTGCCACAGTCACCACAGCCTGAGCAGGCAGGCAGAGCTCAGCCTCTGCATCACTGACGCAGACAGGAAGGTTGGGGGCCCTTCCTTCTCTCCATCTCCCAGGGCCCTGCCTCTGCTCATTCACACACAGAATCTAACCAGCCTGCAGAGTCTGGCTGCTGTGCCCAGGGCCCAGCCTCCTGCCATGCAGGGCAGAGTACAGAGCAATGGGAACGGGGCTGACAGACTAAATGACCAGCAGGGAGTGAGTGTTGGAGCCTTTAGTGGCCAGAGGTAGCTAAACAGGAGCAGAAAGCACCTAATTTCCACTTTTTTTATTAAATGATAACTGTATACATTAATGCAAACATGGGGTACAGTGTAGTGTTTTCATATACAATTTGAAATACTTTCATCAAGCTGGTTAACACAGATTTCATTTGCTTAGTCATTGTGTCAAAACATTTATATTCTAGTTCTAGAAAAGTTCACTTGTACCCTTGGAGAATATTGGCCTTTCCAAGTGCAGATTTGCTCGTCTGCTCCATCACTCATTCACACACTCACACACCATGCCTTCCCTGGACTGTCCACCAGTGCACAAAATGGTGAGTGCCAGTAGGGGGTCATCTCTCTTCCATCTTAGATGCCTACTGATCTCCAGGGTCTTTGTGGGCTTCCACAGTTCTCTACAATAATTTTTCCTGCATTGAGATTGTATCTAACATTAACAGGAGTGAAGGGCAAGAGGAGGCTCTGATCCAGGTACACAAAAAGACACTCCCTGGAGACTCGGAGATGCAACAGGGGGCTGTGCTGGAATCCCTCTAGTTTGGTCATTACTCTTAGCTCAACACACCAGGGGAGACCAGAGACTGGCTCCACCTCATTGTTTTTATTGAAAAGTGCTTTAAAAAAAAATTAAGAAGCATACCTTTTCCTCAAGAGGATGGGACTCTTTGTGGTAAGGAGTTTTAAATCTTTGTCCTGTGGAACTTTTTGATATGCTGTGATGCCATGAGACACAGCAGTGTCCTCACATTTTCCGGACAAACCTGGAGCAGAGTCTGCATGGCCACTGGTAGCGGGGGTGGGGGGTGTCAGAGAAAAACCGAGTTGCCAACCAGAGTCTTGTCTGTTGACTGTAATGGCCCCCCCACCAAGTGCTCAGGAATTGGGGAAAGAACATGTGTTCTGGGGAAGGGCTCTCCGTGCCACAGACTCCAGCTCTCACTCAAGGTGGCCACCTGCAGAGCCTTCAGTAGGCTGTTAAGATGGGTGGTGGATGCGCCAGAGAGGGCACAGCACTGCTGAGGTGCTCCTGTTGGGGTGGATAAGACTGATGGCTGTGGGGGAGCTGCCCTCTTTCCTATGCAAGTGTATCCTCCTCCTCCTCCTCCTCCTCCTTTTTTTTTTTTTTTGAGTCAGGATCTCACTTTGTTGTCCTTGGTAGAATGCCATGGGGTCACAGCTCACAGAAACCTCCAACTCTTAGGCTCAAGTGTTTTTCTTGCCTCAAACTTCCAAGGAGTTGGGACAACAGGCATCTGCCACAACACCAGCTTTTTTTTTTTTTTTTAAGAGACAAGGTCTGTTTGGCTCAAGCTAGTCTCCAACTCCTGAACTCAGGTGATCCGCCTGCCTTGGCTTCCCAGAGTGCTAGGATTATAGACGTGAGCCACCACCATGCCTGGCCCAGATACTCCTTCAATGAAAATCACCCTTTCAGCTCTTCTGGCAAGGACCATAAACAGATTTAAAGAAAACCCCCAGGTGAGTTAAGCAGAACAAACCCAAGGGAAGAGAGTGAAGGCACTTGAAAGAAAGGTCGCCCTGCTGGTCAGAGTGGCCCCACTGCAGGCCTCGGAGGAGAGGGTTTCAGAAAGATGGTTCCAATGTAGCTGAACAGATTCTTGTGAGCTAGTTGCAGGTGGGGTAAGCATAGCACCAAGGGAAGGTCCAAGGCTAGGTCTTGAGGACAGAGTCAAAGTCAGAAATGGAACCCGAAGTGAAGGCTGAGCAATGGGGAGTAAGCAACAGAGGGAGTAGTTTGGGGCAGGCTGTGCAAAGACACCAAAAGTGGAGCCAAGCAGGCAGAGAGCAGACGCAAATCACCAGGCTGGTCTCTGCACTACCCATTTTTTTCCCCTTTGGTGTCCTCATGGGTGTGGTGGGGCAGCTAGTGGAAAGCTGTCCCCTGCAGAGCCACTTCAGATACTAGGAGCAGGTGCCTATGAACACTCATCAGGGTGCTCTTGTGGTGAGGAGGGGCTGGGCCTGCCATGACACTCTGAGAGTGTCTGACTCATTTCTCCAGTTTCCCTGTCTCCAGGGCAGCCTGCCAGAGTACAGTGGTAGGACAAGTAGCAGGGAAAGGTGGGATTCATGCACATGAGGGGCAGGTGTCTTGTTTCTGTATGGCAAACACAGTGCATGTCCTGAGGGAAACCACAGGGCCATCTTCCACGATGATGAGCTCTGGGCCAGGCAGCACACTGCTGCTGTTCTTGGTCACAGAGTGGCCAGTGAGGTCCCCAGGGTGACCATGATGCAGAGACTCAGGAGGTCAAGGGAAGCTATAATGGAGGGCTAGGTAGCATTCTGGTGGGAGGAGCTCAATAAGGTATGTGAGAATTCTCTAAAGGTCAATTTGATAGTCTCGTGGTGTTCTGCAGACCTGGCATTGGTTCACACATATCATTCTGCCAACTGGGGTTACCCCCAGCTTTGCAGGTGTTGATGGCTTCTTCTCCCCAAACCAGTGGTCCCACAGGCTATCAGAGAGCACAGGTGTATGTGGTCAGCCATGGAGGGCAGAGCATGTCTGTGATCATGAAGTAAACCACAGGTGGAGAAGCAGGTCAGCTCCTGGAGTGAACTGCTTTGGGGCAAGAACTGCTAGCTGCAGTTCTCAACCTGTGGGTCACGACCCCTTTGTAACAATGACAATAGATCCTTCGTATCAGATATTTACATTACACGACTCATAACAGTAGCCAATTACAGTTATGAAGTAGTAATGAAAATAATTTTATGGTTGGGGGTCACCACAACATGAGGAACTGTATTAAAGGGTCATGGCATTAGGAAGGTTGAGAACCACTGTGCTAGAGGGTCCCAAGCATGGTGAGATGGAAGAAGCAGAGGAGACCAAGTCTGGGTGAGTCATACCACGAGTATTGAACCCCATGTATTGTATCTCGCCCTTCTCCACTCCTGCTTCACAGAGGCTGGGAACCTGCGAACTACATTTCCCAGATGCCTTGACAGATGGCCTGTTTTGAGGTTTTGGCAAAAGGAGGCATTAGAGAGAAGCTAACAAGAGAGCGAGGGAGAAGGGCTGTGCTTCCCACGTCTTCTCACACCTGGGTTTCTCTGGCAGGGGCAGCTGACTCCGACTTCCAGTGTATGTTGGGATTCTCAGAACAGCCTCACCTGTGGGATACCAGGTCTCAAGAATGTGTCAAGATACTGTCTATCTAAGAAGGTCGATAAGGTCTGTAAGAAGATCTGTATTAGGTCTGTAAGAAGATCTGGCACCACACAACCAAATGCCATTGTGAGAAATAAGACAAGTCCAGAGAGCCAACTTCCTCTCTACCATCTCACTGAGTGTGAAGGACTAAGGACCCAAAAAGGCACAAAAAAGGAAAAACTGCAAATTGCTGGGGGAAAAAAATCTATGAAACAAAGCAGATATTACAACCATGCACATGTACAAATGTTTAACTTCACCACAAATTTTTGTTAAAAGAAAATAAAAATTGATGTTGAAATGTCATTTTCTACTTATGTTGACAAAGTTAAAGAGGATGATAAACATTGGTTCTCAGGAAATAGTCATTGATGGGCAGGAAATAGATTATGTAATAGATTGTTTATTGGACTGTTGTTTATGATAGCGAAAAAATTAAAGTAACCTATGTATCTATCTAACACACAATGATGTTAAATAAATTTTTGTAAACTCACAATATGAAATAGTCCCATAAATAAACATCTATCAACATATAAAAATGTTTGTAGAGTATATTACTAATAAAGTAAAAAGGCTCGATGCCTGTGGCTCAAGTGGCTAAGGCGCCAGCCACATACACCTAAGGTGGCAGGTTCGAATCCAGCCCTGGTCCACCAAACAACAATGATGGCTACAACCAAAAAAATAGCCAGGTGTTGTGGCGAGTGCCTGTGGTCCCAGCTACTTGGGAGGCTGAGGCAGGAGACTCACTTGAGCCCAGGAGTTGGAGGTTGCTGTGAGCTGTGATGCCACAACACTCTACCCAGGAGGACAGCTTGAGGCTCTGTCTCAAAAAAAATAGATAAATAAAAATAAAATAAAGTAAAAAAGCAAATTTAGAAATAAATAGTATATACATTTACAATGATTCCATTTATATTAAATATACAATATATGGGTATGTGCATATATACCAACACACATACATACAGTCATGTGTCTCTAATAATGGTGTTATGTTCTAAGAAATGTATTGTTAGATGATTTTGCCATTGTATGGAAAACACAAAGTGTCCTTACACAAACCTACAAGGAGAAGCTTTGGCTACACATGAGGCTATCTGGTGTAGCCCAGGAGTGGGAAAATTTTGCACGTTGTAAGGGCACATTAATTTAGCTGTAATCAAATAAGGCTACACTCCAGAAACTTTAATTAGGGCAGTGTCTGTGGCTCAAAAGGGTGCTGGCCCCATATGCTGGAGGTGGTGGGTTCAATCCCAGCCCTGGCCAAAAACTTCAAAAAAAAAAATAAAAAAAGAAAGAAAGAAACTTCAATTAGATACACTTAAAAATGTGCATTAATTTGTAAAAATCTAACTACTATGTGGTTAATAGTTTCAAAAAGTGAAAACTATTTAATTTTAAAGTTAACTAATCTTGGGGAGCAGAGGCAAGATGGTGGACTGCAGCCAGCTTTCCACAGAGGCTCCTGTCCAGAAGGAGAGTTAAAAGACAGACGTTTAGCAAGTAAGACAATGGTTTAGAGCTGAGCCAAGAGAGAAGGTTGAAAAGTGCACATCAACCCTGCTGAGGCAAGCTGTGACCCCAAGGATATAAACAAAAAGTAGAGAATCCATCACCAAGTGGATGGGAGTCCCCTCCCCCATGAGAAGGGCTCACAGTAAACTCCATGCAAACAAGTGAGGAGAGTTCAAATGTCTTCCCATTCTATCCCATGGGAGAGACCCTCTAAAAACTGGACCTCCTACCCCTACTAGGGTGCCCTGGCACTCCCCTGCCAGGCATAAAACTGTATATATTCTCTACTTGCAATTCTGAACTCCCAGCACTCCCCTCCACTCTCACCCCAAGGTCTGGAAGCCTGCCTCCCATGGAGTCCAGATTCTTGGGCATTTTCTTGAGAGGTGTGGACAGGGGAAGGGCTGTTACTCATCTGTGTTGATTCTGCTACATGGGAGTAAGGAGAAGATGGTCAGCTGAGAGGGAACCATACAGGAGTGGTGGTGCCCCAAGGCACAGAGCAACAGCAGAGCAGCAGGAACAATAGGGCTCACACCCCTGGGGCTATTCTGGACAAACACGCCCTGTCTCTCTGGGCAACCAGAGGAACCCAGGCACCTTCTCCCATGGCAGCCACAGGCTGACAGATCTTGGACAGAAGCACAAGCTCTGTGAGTAAAGGAAAGCTCTGAGGTGGTAGTGGCCTGGGCCAAGTGTGGGGACTAGAATGCACATGCAGAGCCACCAGATTCCCAGGGTGGGGCTGAGCCAGAGGACTGCTTTACTGAGGCTAAGACACACTGGCCCTCAGGGGATCATAGCTGAGACAAAGGCAGACAGGCAGAGGCTAGAACTGACAGTTGAGTGTGAGCTTTAACTGCTTGCTGCTGCCCAGAGCTGAGTTGTGGTTTTTGTCACCTAAGCAGCGTCTGATCCACAGGGAAATATAGCTGGGATAGAAACAAATTCTGCAAAGTTGTTCTGTTCTGCCAGCAACATCAATCAGGGTGGGGCTGGAACTGAGTGAACTGCCCCAGCCTCCATTAAGCACCCAAGGTTGTTAGGCCTCACCTCCGCCTGCTGGATAGTGGCAGACAGTGGCAGGCTGGCTCAGGAGACATAGATCTTGATGTGACTCAACCCCCTGGAGCATCTGCTCATTGCAGGGGAACTGGGTCACAGCCCTGTGGGCTTACCAGTGACTGGGTGTGACAAAGATGCAAGGTGGGGAAGGAGGCATCAACCTTCCCAGACTAATTTATCTGCTGGGTGGGTCCTTCTGACCTCATGGAGCACCAGAGTGAGTCATACTTGAGCTGCCAGCAGACCCCTGCTATCTAGTTGTCAGACACCTTTTGAACTCTCCCACCTGAGATCAATGCTGACTGGGACAATTGATTTGGACCTCTTGAACTGGGCCAATCACCCAAGGACTATCCAAAGTGGTACCCTGGGTGTGTGGTTGTGGGAAGGTTTGATTTTCCTTTCCCAATTGTTGCGGGGGTGGGGGTGGGGAGGCGGGGTGACTTAATTGCTGGTATTTCTCCACAGCTGAGACTTCAACCCAGAGTAATGATTTACTAGGGTAGAACAGAGAACAGTTGAAAACAAGACAGAGCCACTTAGCCCCACCACACCAAGCAGGTCCCTAGTTTCTCAGGCTGTAGCACTGTATGGGTCCTTGGCAAAGCTCTATGGGAAAAGGTACAGACACCAGTCTCAGCCTTTAGGCAAAGGGCTAGTTAATCACTACTTCTGGGCCCCCAACCCAACTTTTCCTCATCTGCTCATCTAGTCAAATGGTGTAAAATAAGCATGTAAAATCAGAGGAAAAACTCAAGTAACATGAATAACCAGAGTAGATCAACTCCCCCAAGGAAGGATACAGCAGATGTAACCAAAGCTCCCATCCATAAACAGATGGCTGAGATGTCAGAAATAAATTCAGAATTTGGATTGCAAATAAGATTAATAGAATAGAGGCAGAGTTGGAATTAGAAATTTAAGGAGCATTTTAAAAGTTCTCTCAAGAATTCAATGAATTCAAAGACAAAATCACCAAAGATTTTTGACACATTGAGACAAGAATTTGCAGCCCTCAAAGATCTGAGAAATACAGTAGAATCTCTCAGTAACAGACTGGAGCAAGCAGAAGAAAGAATTTCTGACATTGAAGACAAAGCTTTTGAACACTCCAAAGTGCTCAAAGAGGAAGAGAAATGGAGAGCAAAAACCGATCATTCTTTCAGAGAGCTCTGGGATAATTTGAAGAAAACTAATATTCACCTTATAGGAATCCCTGAAGGTGACGAAGTTGCTTCACAAAACCCAGAGACTCTTCTTTATGAAATTATGAAAGAGAACTTTCCAGACATCCCAAGGGATTCTGAAATTCAGATAGCAGACAGTTTCAGAACTCCAGCATGACTCAACCCGAATAAGACATCCCTCAGGCACATCATAATTAACTTCACTAAAGTTAATATGAAGGAGAAAATTCTGAAAGCAGCCAGACATAAGAAAACCATAACCTACCAGGGGAAGAATATTGGAATGACTGAAGATCTCTCCACTGAAATCTTTCAGGCTAGAAGAGGGTGGTCAGTGACTTTTAATCTCCAAAAACAAAATAACTTTCAACCTAGGATCCTGTATCCAGCTAAACTGAGTTTCATTTATGATGGAGAAATTAAATACTTTAATGACATTCACATGTTGAAGAAATTGCCATAACTAAACCAGCTCTCCGGGATATTCTTAGACCTATCCTCCATAATGAGCAGTGCAATCCTCCACCACAAAAGTAAACCTACTCAGAAACTTTTGATCAAATTCCAACTTCCACAATGGCAAAAGGATTAAAAATGTCTACTGGACTTTCGAGAAACCCGATGCCCAAAATTTTACCAGGCTTATCAATAATTCCAATCAATGTGAATGGCTTAAATTGTCCGCTAAAGAGGCACAGATTGGCTGATTGGATACAGAAACTCAGACCAGACATCTGTTGTATACAAGAATCTCATCTTACCTTAAAAGACAAATATAGACTAAGGGTGAAGGGATGGTCATCTACATTCCAGGCTAATGGAAAGCAGAAAAAAGCAGGTGTTGCAATTTTATTTGCAGATACAATAGGCTTTAAACCAACAAAAATAAGGAAATATAAGGATGGTCACTTCATATTTGTTAAGGGTAACATTCAACATGATGAGATTTCAATTATTAAGATTTATGCACCCAACCAAAATGCACCTCAATTTCTAAGAGAGACTCTAACCAACATGAGCAACTTGATTTCCTCTAGCTCCATAATAGTTAGAGATTTTAACACTCCTTTGGCAGTGTTGGATAGATCCTCCAATAAGAACCTAAGCAAAGAAATTTTAAACTTAAACTTAACCATTCAACATTTGGATTTAACAGACATCTACAGAACATTTCATCCTAACAAAACTGAATACAATTCTTCTCATCAGCCCATGGATCATCCTCCAAATTTGATCACATCTTAGGTCACAAGTCTAACCTCAGCAAATTTAAAAGAAATAGAAATTATTACTTGCATCTTCTCAGACCATCATGGAATAAAAGTTAAACTCAGTAACAACAGGAATCTGCAGTCTCATACAAAAACATGGGAGCTAAATGACCTTACGCTGAATGATAGCTGGGTCAGAGATGAGATTAAGAAGAAACTTACCAAATTTTTGGAACAAAATGATAATGAAGACACAAATTATCAGAACCTCTGGCATACTGCAAAGGCAGTACTAAGAGGGAAATCTATAGCACTGCAAGCCTTCCTCAAGAGAACAGAAAGAGAGAAAGTTAACAACTTAATGGAACATCTCCAGCAACTGGAAAAGGAAGAACATTCCAATCCCAAACCCAGCAGAAGAAAAGAAATAACCAAAATTAGAGCAGAATAAATGAAATTGAAAAAAGAGGATTATACAACAGATCAATAAATCTAAAAGTGATTTTTGGAAAAGGTCAATAAAATAGATAAACCTTTGGCCAACCTAACCAAGAAAAAAAGAGTATAATCTCTAATTTCATCAATCAGAAATGGTAAAAACAAAATAACAACAGACCCCTTAGAAATTCAAAATGTATTTTGAAATGAATATCCTTAATGAATATTACAAGAAAGTTTATTCTCAGAAATATGAAAATCTGAAGGAAATTGACAATACTTGGAAGTACACCACCTTCCAAGACTTAGCCAGAATCAAGTGGAAATGTTGAATAGGCCTATATCAAGTTCTGAAATAGCATCAACTATACAAAATCTCCC
>CAUYTI010064883.1:0-25475 GCA_963575145.1 Galago senegalensis
GAGCTAGGATAGTAGGCATTTTTCGCAACACCCTGCCACACCTTCAGAGAGATGGAGCTTTTCAGCAGGACCCTGGGAGGAGGATCTTCAGGGCCCTTCCTGGCTGCTTGGCTGGAGCAGCAGAGGCCAAGCTTGAGCTCACTGTTGCTATCTGGGATGTCAGGGTCTGAAAAAGGTAGATGGGTCCCTTAGCAACGTGGCTTCATGAGTAGACAAATTTACAGGGAACAAACCCCAAATGACTGGGCCTTAACCAATAGAGAAGTTTCTCTGTCCCACATGACATTTCATACAGTGGTAGTTTGGCAGCTACTTATTCATGAGGCATCCAGATTTCTGTCTTTCCATGTCATCATGCTGTTATGTGGCTTACATCCTTGAGGGGGCTTAGCGTCTAAAATGCTTGCTGGAGCTCCAGCTGTCATATCTCCATTCCACATAGTCTCAAAGGGAAAGAGCTGACATTTTAGCTGACCTAGGTTTTTGTTATTAGTCTTGCCAGGAGTTTAGAACTATTTTTCTCTACATATCACTAATCAGAAGTTTGCTCATTAGCCACCACTAGAGGCAAGATAAGCTGGGAAATGTTTTTCCTGGACAATTTACTACCCTAAGTGAATGCAGATTCCTTCCTTAAGCAAGAGAGGAGTGTGGAAACTTGTAAGGCATGGCTGCCACCTGTATTTGGTGGTCCCTGTGTCAGTTCACTCTGCGGCCAGTCCTGACCACTGCTCATTGTGAGCTCACTGCTCCCCTTCAAGCCTGCACAGACATTTGTGAGGTCAGAACTAGAGGCTTAGGCAGGAAAGGCTCCAGTGGCAGGGTGTGGCAGATCTGTGTGGCTCTGGGACCTGTGCTACTTTGTTCCAAGGCACTTCCATAAACTCCCTACAGGCAAAAGTTGAGTTGGTACCCTCTCTCATATCTTAGCTCCTCATGGACTCTTCCTCAGGGCTTGTTAACTCTGATAATACCCCTCGTTTCAGCAGACTGTTTTTGGTTTTATTATTATTTTTATTTCCAACTAATATGAGATTACCATCAATTAGGCTACAAGGTTTGAATTTGTTAAGTAAAGTCCCTGTTCTAGTTGTGTCCTGCATCCAGGAGGTGTGCCATATACTCTTAGTCTATGCCCGTTCACTGGGAATGAACCAATCTCCCTCCCTCTTTCTCCTTTCTGCTTCTCCCAACTTGAACTGAGTTTTTCTCTTGTGTAGGTGTGTATTAGATCGTCTGTGGCTTCATGTTAGTATTGAGTATACTGGATGTCTGCTTTTCTATTCTTGCCATACTTCACTAAGAATGTGTTTCAACTCCATCCAGGTTAATACAAAAGATGTAAAGTCTATGTCTTTTTATGGTTGAATAGTATTCCATGACATACAAACAGCACAGCTTGCTATCCATTCTTGGGTTGGTGGGCATTTTGATTGTTTCCACATCTTGGCAATTGTAAATTGAGCTTTGATAAACCAGCTAGTGAACATATCCTTATGATAAAATGACTTTTTTTCCTTCTGGGTACATACCTAGTAGTGGGACTGTGGAATCAAATGGAAGGTCTATTTTGAGGGTTCTCCATACTTCAAAGAGGTTGTATTACTTTGCAGTCCCATCGATCCTGTAAAAGTGTTTTCTTCTCTCCAGATCTGTACCACTATCTACAGCTCTGGGACTATTTTTACTGGGTTATGTGATTTCTCAGGGTGGTATTTTGATTTACATTTCTCTATTGATTAGGGGGACAATGGCATTTTTTTCATATGTTAGTTAGCTGTTCATCTGTCTTCAGAGAATGTTCTGTTCATGTCTCTTCCCCAATGGCAGATGCAATTTTTTTTCTGTTTTTTGATTCATTTTAGTTCCCTGTAGGTTCTAGTTATCAACCCTTTGGAAGATTCATAACTTGTAAATATCTTTCCCCATGCTGAAGGTTGTCTGTTTGCTTTAATTGTTGTGTCATTAGCTTTGTATAAGCTTTTCAGTTTAAGTTCCATTTATTTATTTTTCTTGTGATTGCCAATGATGTCTTCTTCATAAATTTCATCCCTGGGCAGACATCATTAAGATTTTTTAATTCTTTCTTCCAGGATTTTTATTGTTTTTTTTTTTTTCTTTTTGTCTTAGATTTAAATCTTTTATTCATCTCGAGTCCATCTTTCTAAGTGTTAAAAGGAGCGGGTCCAGTTTCAGTCTTTTCCATATGGGTATCCAGTTTTCCCTGCACCATTTAGTGAATAGAAATTCTTTTTTCTACTTTATGCTTTTGTTTGGTTTATCACAGATCAGATGTTTATAAAAGACTAGTTTCATCTCTTGGTTTTCTATCCTGTTCCATATGTCTATGTGTCTATTTTTGTGCCAATACCATGCTGTTTTGATCACTGTAAACTTGTAATGTAACCTGAAGTCTAGTAATGTGATACCTCTAGCTTTGTTTTTATTATTAAGAATTGCCTTAGCTATATGGGCTATTTTCTGGTTCTATAGAAAGTGAAGAACTTGCTATGTTCTTCAAAGTATAATGTTGACATTTTAATGGGGATTGCATTAAATCTTTAAATTGCTTTGGGTAGTACAGACATTTTAATAAAGTTGCTTCCTCACAGCCAAGAGCACAGGATGTTATAATGTCTTCTGCTATTACTTTGTTATGGTTTTAGATTCTTTTTTTAGAAATTTTTCTACCTCCTTTGTTATGGATATTCCTACGTATTTAATTTTAGTTGAAGGCAGTGTGAAAGTTATTGTGTCCTTGATTTGCTTCTTATCTTGGCTATTAGTGGAATACACAAGGGCTACTAATTTGTGAATTTTGATTTTATACCCAGAGATATCACTTCTATTTCTTGATCACTTCAAGGAGTCTTGTGGTTGTGTCTTTGGGGTTTTCTGACATCATATCATTGGCAAAGAATGAGAGTTTGACTTCCTCTTCCCCCAAGTAGATGCCCTTAATATCCTCTTTTTACCTGATGGCATTGGCTAGAACTTCCAGAATTATGTTGAATAGTAGTGTTGATAGAGGACATCCTTGTCTCTTTCCAGTTTTAAGTTGAAAAGCTTTCAGTTTTACTCCATTCAGTGTGATATTGGCTGTGGGTTTGTCATAAATGGCTTTAATCAGTGTAAGAAACATATCATCTATGCCTATTCTTAAGTGTTCTTGTTAGAAAAGGATGCTGAATTTTATCAAATGCTTTTTTTTGCATTTATTGAGAAAATCATATGGTCTTTGTTTTTGCTTCAATTAAAGTGGTAAATTACATGTATGAATTTGCATATGTTAAACCAATGCTGCATCCCTGGGATAAAGCCTACTTGACGGCGATGTATAATTTTGTTAATGTGTAGCTATTTTGCATTAACGTTTATTAGTGAAATTGATCTGTACCTCTCCTTTTTTAGCTGGGCCCTTTCTTGGCTTTTATATCAGGTTGATGTTTGCTTCAAAGAACTTGTTGGGCAAAGTTTTTTTCTTCTCAATGTTTTGAAATAGGTTCTTTAATAGGCACAGACGCTTCTTTTAAGGTTTGAAGAATTCTGGTATGAAGCCATCTGATCCAGGTCTTTTTCTTGTTGGAAGCTATTTTATTGCCTCTTCAATGACAGGACTTGATTTTGGTCTGTTCAAGTGATTTATTTCTTCCTGATTAAGTCTAGAGAGATGGTGTGATTCCAGATAGTGGCCCATTTTCAAATATCTAGGCATAGAGTTTTTGTAATAGTCAGAAATAATCTCTCACATCTCTGTAGTATCTTTGCTATTTCCCATTTTTTGTCTCTGATTGAAGGTATCACAGATCTTTTTTGTTTCTTGTTAATGTGCCTAATGGTTATTGATTTTGTTTATTTTCTTAAAGAACCAACTTGTTGTTTCATTAATTTCCGAATGATTCTTTTGTTTTCAATTTAATTTTGGTTGTTTCTTTTCTTCTGCTAGGTTTGGTGTTGGGTTGCTCTTCCTTTTTCATTTCCTGTAGCTGATTAACATTACCTTGTGCAATGTGCTTTCTGTTTGTAGTTTGGATGGAGGCCACTAATGTGATAAATTTCCCTCTTAGGACTACTTTTGCAGTATCCCTCACAATTTGGTACCATGTAGCTTTATTGTTGTTATGTTTGTGAAATTTAAAAATTTCCTCCTTTATTTCCTTCTTGATTCAACTGTCATTCAGCATAAAGTAGTTTAATTTTTATGCCATGGTATGGGTTGAAATTTTTTGTTGTATTTGAGTTCCACCTTTATTGCCTTGAGATCATAAAAGATTCCAAGTATAATTTCAAGTCTTTTAATTTTGTTGAGGTTTGATTTCTGTCTTAGGATAGGATCTATTTTGGAGTATGTTCCATAGGATGATGAGAAGAGAATGTATTCCTTAGCTTTGGGATGATGTGTTCTGTATCATATGTATTAGGTCCATTTGTTCTAGCACCACATTTAAGTCCCTTGTACATTTGTTTAGTTTCTGTTTAGAGGACCTGCCCAGTTCTGCAAGAGGAGTATTAAAATCTCTAGATATTATGGTGTTATAGGATATCATTTTGTTTGACCAGTTAAGGTCTGTTCCATCAATCTGGGAGCATTTATGTTGGGTGCATATATATTAAAATGAAATGCCCTCTTGTGTTGTTCTCTTGACTAATAGGAAATGACAAAAGACCATCTTTGTCTGTCTTAACTTTTGCTTTAATTCAACTTGTATCTGAAAATAAGATTGTGAACCTTCCTTTCTTCTGATTTCCATTTGCCTGAAATATTGTTTTCCAACCTTCCATCGTGAATCTTGTTTTGTCTTTCAAGGCTAGATGTGTTTCCTATAGGCAGCATAATATAGATGGGTTGTGTATTTTTATCCAATTAGCCAGCCTGTGCCTCTTTGGAAGGGCCTGAAAGCAATTTACAGTTCGTTATTGAGAGAATTGATATTTGTGGTTTAGTTCTGTTCATCTTATTTTGTGAAAGTCTGTTGCTTAGGTTCATCTTTTCATCCATTGTAGAAACTAGTTTCTGTCTTTTAGTTTCTGAGTATTTAATTTGCTGGTAAACACCATTGTGAAAAATCAGTGTGGAGAATATATCTAAATATTTTCTGTAGAGCTTGTCTTGTGGTAAATCTCCTCTATGTTGGCATATTAGTAAAAGATTTGATTTCTCCATTTATTTTGATGCTTAGTTTAGCAGGATAAAGATTTTTGGGCTAAAAATTATTTTATTTAAGAAAATTAAAGGTAGACTATTGTCTTCTGGCTAGCAAAGTTTCAGCTGAAAAGTCTGCTGTCACCTTGATAGATCTGCCCCTGTAATCTTTTTACTTCTGGATGCTACAGAACTTTCTCTTTTGTATTGACTTTTGACAGGTTCATTACAGGTGTCTTGGAGGAGCTCTGTTTTTGTTTAGATGACCCAGGTTTTGATATCCCTTTTTAAGGAATGTTTTAGAATCTTCAGTGAAACATGGGACATTTTCACTTATGACATCTTCTGGTAGAGCTTCCATTCCTTTGGGACATTTTCCTTACCCTTCTTGGGTAGTTTTATATTTTATGTTTGAATACTTCATGAAGTTCCATAATTCTCTAAGCACATGCTCTTCTTTCTCTCTCTGTTTTCTGCCTCTATTGGCCTGGGTTAGCTCAAAAGCTTTATCCTCTCACCCTGAGATTCTTTGTTCTCCATGGTCTAATTTATTATTGATACTTTCTACTGCATCTTTAAGTTCCCTGATTGACTCCTTTATTTTCTTAATCTCTGCCATATCCTTTCTATATGTTTCATGTCTTATATCCATTATTTGGTTCTATTTTGGATTACCTTTTGATTATTGTCCACTTTTTCATCAATTTCCTTTATTGTTTTTGTCATCCATATTTTAATTCCTTTTGTGTCATTTCCATTAATTCCTTATAGGTAGAATCCTCTGCAGTAGCTACCTCATGATCCTCTGGGGGAGGCTGCTCTGCTCTGGTTTTTCATGTTGCTGGAATTTTTCTTTTGGTTCCTCCTCAAGTGTGTTTTCTTCGTTTGCTTCCTTCCCCTACTTTTTCCTCTCACTACCTCCTTCACTTTAAATTACCTTCTCTCTGAGCTTAGGTATTGAAGTGACCCTTTTCATAAGGCCAAAAAGAATAGAAGACTGCAGCATAAAAAAAGATAAAGGTAGAAAAAAGACAAAGAATAAATAAAAGATGTGGGTGAAAGTAAAGAATTGAAAGAAAGGGAAGTAGAAGGACAAAGATAAAGAGAGTGATGGGAAATTGTGGTGTTCTTCAGGGCATTCTAACCCATATCTGCAATTGTAGGACTTTGGGAGGCCAGAATGGGTGGTTCCCTTGAGGTCAGGAGCACCTTACCATCCTGGGTAAAGGCAGGACTTTACCTGCATCAAATATAGTGAAAAATCTGCAGTGTGTTGCATTGGGGACCTACCAATATTGTCTTTACTAAGACCAAATGTAGAAGAACACTATAGAGCTCTTGCCTCCTTGAGCCAAACCAATGCCAAGAACCACCATGAGTTCTTGCCTCCTTGAGCCAAACCAATGCCAAGAACCACCATGAGCTCTTGCCTCCTTGAGCCAAACCAATACCAAGAACCACCCCCCATCCCTCAGAGGAAAGAAAAAGAAAAAAGAAATAAAAATAAAGAAAATTAAAAATATAATTATGTCAGATGAGGAAAAAAATAGATGCCTTAATTGTTGTGTGAGAAATTTATGTGGGGACGGAGAAAAAAGTAGAAAAATCCCTACCAAAAGTGAGAAAAAAGGAAAGAAATAAAAAATAAAGAATTAAGAAGGCTGAAAACCACGACAAAATGGAGGAGCCCTTCCTATTGAAGAAAGTAAAAATTAAAAATAATAATGCAACCAGACCCTCAAAACAAACAGCAACAGAAGTACTAAAGGAAAAAATTAAAATAAAAATAGAAAAAAAGTGCAAAAACTGAAAAAACATATATATATTGGATGGACCCTAAGTGGTGCTGTGTTAGGAGACAGAGAACATGTACACCTCTTTTGCTATAGAAGATGAAGTCTGGATGCCACTCTCTAGTTGCAGAAGAGAGCCAGTCCTGTTTTTCTGACTGATTTGCCCTCAATTCTGGCCTAATTGCTTCATCAGCGTTCAGTCCCTGAGGGACTGGGGTTTTTAATAACTTTTACAGTGAAATACAAGGAAATCAATGTAGAAATTTTTAATTTTATCTGATAGGAAGTAATGTCAAAGTAGTCTTCATTCTAAAATGCAAAATGTTTAAACAACAGAAAAGCAATTTTCATTTTAACAAAATATCTAAGAGTATATTCAGAGAAAACATCACATAAAGTAACCTTTACTCTACCAATATCACAGCACCTATGATCTATGTGTGACATTTCCTCAGAGTCTCCTGAGATAAACATTCTCACAATCGTAGTGAAAACTTAACTAGATAATCACAGGGAGTGTGGGAAAGAATGTGAGCAAAGCAGATGAGGTCAGCTGTACTGCTTCAGCTCAGCTTCTCAGACTCCATCTTGAAGGCTGCTTTTCTGGCTTCTTCAGTATGTGCTTGGGTTTTTAGGGAAGTGGTGACTCTTGTGGAAGGTGTACTTAATGGCACTATTTCCTTTCATTTCCTAATGCTGTGGGTGATGCATAAACGTCCTTGCATGTATAGGCCATGCCTTCATTGGTTACTAGGTCAGCTGACAAAATTGAGGTGTTAGAAATTGGATGAAAGCTTATTGAGAGACTTGATAGAATTTTGCTTCTTTGTCTGCCCTTAGATTTTTTTTAATCAACAAATAGTCCTCTTATTATAGTGAATAAAGATGCATGGATAGAGACACATGGCCCCAATTGTGTCTCTGGGAATCTGTGTTTCAAAGGAGGTCTCACTGTAGAATTAAGAAGTCCCTTAATATTTAGTAGATAATCCACTGTAATTAATTTCTTTGATCTTTGCTGTCCCTGACTATTCCAGCACACCATGCAAATTATTCATTGAGAAATATTTATTTCACACACCTGTGTCTCAGTGGCAGCACTCTGTAGCTTTCTAAGAAATGGCTTTGTGAATATGTGTAGCTTTTGGTGTTGGTCTAGCCCTATCCCATCCTACACAGTCATTTATTTAAACAGATAAAAATTTAATATGGACACATCCTTGCTGCCCAGAGATGCTGTCTGTAGAGAGTGCTTTCCGAATAAGACTATTGTTTATGTGTCAGGTATGAGAGCAGGCATTTATTTTAGGGTCAGACTGAGCTCTCAACCTGTATCTTGGCAAATCCTTTGGGTCACCAAGGAAATGGTACTTCCAATGATAACACTAAACCACAAATCTTGACTTAACTGGCTAATTTCTTAGGGAATTCAATTCTTAGCTGTCATCACAAGACCTTCTTCTCTCTTCCCTGTTGTAGATACTCTATTTTCTCTTCCTCTGTGAAGTTTACAATTTCAGGTGGTTTTGCTCAAAGTTTTGATCATTTTTCTTATGCACATGAGATTTACCCCTGGAGAGAAAAAAGGAAACAAATTTTTGGAGTGACAGTCCAAATGCGATTGTTTCTGTGTGTCAATGGGCTGCATAGTTATGAAACCTTAGTGCTATGTTTACAAGCATCATGTACTTCATCATTTATTCACTTTTTTTTTGGTAGCTTTTGGCTGGGGCTGGGTTTGAACCTGCCACCTGCAGCATATAGGGCCAGCACCCTACTCCCTTGAGCCACCAGTGCCGCCATTTATTCACATTTTAAAAATGATCATATTTGGGGGCACATGGTAGTCAAAAGGTTGTTTTTAAATTCATCAGTTGGTTCACCTGAAGAGCTTAACAAAGGCTTACAATAAAATTACATTTAGTTGGGAGGCGCCTGTAGTTCAAAGAAGTAGGGTGCAAGCCCCATATACTGGAGGTGGCGAGTTCAAACCTGGCCCTGGCCAAAACTGCCAAAAAAAAAAAAAAAAAAAGACATTTAGTTTTAACTTAATGAATTGGATTTATGGAAAAAGTAAGATTACATCATATGGAGCCTACCTGGGAAATCAAGCTGAATTAGTGCCTTAGGGTAATATAATCTTTGGGAAATTTCTAGTTGAGAAACCACATGTTATTTTATTACAGGAAAGACATTCAAAATTAGCCTAGATATTACTAGAGCAAGTCTCAGGAAACTTTACTGAGAGAACCTGAATGTTCATGAACTGTAATATGTTACACAGAAAAAGCACATTTCTTCGGTGGCACACCAGCAAGTATTTATCACACTGTGCTTATCCCCCTACGTGCTCGATCTTGTGAGTTCTCTTAGCCCAAGGCTTAGAGATATAGCAAAATATTAACATTAAATTAAAAAAATACACATCAATCAATTACATAACTTCCGGCTGACAATCCCCCAATCTTCCAAGACTCCCTAAAATTACCCAAGGACTTGAAAAGTCTCTATTCTGGCCATTAGAGACTCTATTTCTGATCTTTTGAAGTTATTGACTAATCTGTGATCATTTCACTTACCTGGATCTCACACACAGACTACTTAGAGACTTCACAGAGGGTGGACATCTGTTCTCCTTTCTCTGGAATGTCTGGCTGTCTCGTAGCTAGTACTGTTTGGGGGAGTTGATATTACCAGGTGAGGCATGAACTGTTATTTTCAACTTCTCTTGTAGACACATTCTTTTTCTAACCAACCTGGATGAACATGTTTCTTTCTTGTCCCAGGAACTGGCTGTCCACCATAGTTGCTGTAACCCCTGAGCAACTTTACACAGAGTTGTTCACTGGGTCTTTTATATAGGGTGAGATACACTATGCTGAGTTTTCTATTTCTAACAAGATACTTGTGTGTGGTCCTACTGCCCCTCACCCTAGATGTGTGAGATAGGTTTTGTTTATTGAAAAAGTTTTCCTATCTAATAAGTGATTTAAGTGACTTGCAAAGAAACACATATGCTAATGTGGCTGGTTAGGCACCAAATGCTGCATCACACATAGAAGTACCCAGGTTGAATTTTGTTCTTCAAGTCAGCTTAACCACTTTCTGAGGACAAACTTATTCTTTAGTACACTTATGTCAACAATGGTGCAAGATAGGACATTGGAAAATGTCAATTACTAATTAGAATTTAAGTCAAGAGTAGTAGGTATTGGATTGCAGAGCACTGATTTTATGTTTTGAAAATACTAAAGGCCATTTGATAATTGGCCTTGAGGGCCTACCTTGGTTTCATTGGTCTAAACCAGAAAAAATATTACTTTTCTATGACTCATTAAACATCTGCCAACATTTTATAGAAAAATACTTCTGTTAATAACAGCGATATTGCTTGCTGTGCAACAAAGATGTACCAGAATTATTTTCCTTTGGAATATGTCGTTTGTGAGATTCAATGTGAAGCCCAGATTCAATTCACTTTTACTGAGTTGTAAACTTTTATACAATGATATTTTAAAATTTGCATTAGTATGTTGTAGTAGATGTTTCTTAGTCTTCATAGCGATAGCTTTGGAAATGCTTAGTTGCCCTGTAGGAATTGATTGAAGGACAAGAAAATAGTTTCTTTAGGCCAAGATTAGAATATAAAAGTGTCAGTTTAGGGAAAGGGAAGAGACTGGAGGGGGAAAGATGAGAGATAGAAGAGAGAAAAGAGCAGGGAGTGAGAAAGGGAAAGATGGGGCAGAGAGAAAAAGAGAGAGAGAATGGCATGGTATCCCAAAGAAAGAAAGGGATAACGCCAGCCCTGAGGTCCAGTGCGTAGCTGGACTTAAGGGAGAGGAGGTAATTTCAGCAGAATTTACAAGGCTTTCAGGATGTGAATGCTGTGCCCGTTTTTCCTCCAGCAAGATTGTAGACAGACATTTTTCCAGGTCTTATTGTTCATCCAGGATACTCAGGAATTACTTGAGGCTGAAGAGCTTAACAAAGGCTTACAATAAAATTACATTTAGTTGGGAGGCGCCTGTAGTTCAAAGGAGTAGGGTGCAAGCCCCATATACTGGAGGCTTAAAAAGACAAACTCAAAAGACAAATTTTACATTTCCTTTTGGTTTTCTGGATTCCTCAAAGGTTTGTGAAAACAGAAATCCACAAGGGTAGGAGATGGGGGCTGGTAAGAGAAAGAAAGCAGGCAAGGAAACTTTCTGCCTTTTTGAAAAACTAGGAGTTAATCCTTTTTGTATTATTTCACTAGGAAGACTGACTATCCTTACACTTAGGTTTGTACAAGATGTGAGAGACAAAATTTAAACCCAGATCTTGTGACACTAGCGTTGGAGGTCATGCACCACAAATGAACCCTTTCCCCTCTTCTCCTCCTAAGACAAAGGCACAGCGGATCTGACTACCCACCATTACCCACCAAAAATTCATGCCAAAGACCCTAACTTTTGTGGCCAGCTGTGGAATTTGTTCACCCTCTATGGTCCCTTATAAAAGGCATCTCTAACTGTGCCTGGGTACAGATGCCACCTTTGCACTACTCGGGGGGATCAACCTTTCCTTTCAATAAACCTGGCCTGAACATCTCCACTCCAGTCTCGTCTTTGGGTACCACCACTTACACCTTTCACCTAGGTCTGGTGCTTTTCATATATTGCCAGAGTAACTTTTCTTTTTGCAGTTTTTGGCCAGGGATGGGTTTGAACCCGCCACCTCCAGCATATGGGTCCGGTGCTCTACTCCTTTGAACCACAGGCGCCGCCCCCCAGAGTAAATTTTTATACAGCAAATGAAACCAGTCATTCTAGACTGCTGCTATGTTTTTACATAATTGTGAGGATGAGACTTCACTGTTACTAAAATCTCTTTGAAGTCATTTCATGCCCAGTTCATTCCTTTTCATCATTCCTTGAACATTTTAATGGTCTTATTTTAAAATCGCAATCTCAAACCATCCATATTACTATGTGTGCAATTAAAAGCATCAGAACACAATCCTTAGGGTACTGGCTCTCCTCAGAAGAAGACAATGATCGCACTGAAGAACTGATGTGTGAAGAGGGAAATTCAGATAGCAAGCAGACGAGAAACTTATCAGTGGGAAGAACTATCGTATCACAGTAGCTGAGAGCACAAGATTTGGAGTAAAAAATATCTGCATATGAAGTTCTTCTATTTTCTCTGAGCTCAATTTCCCCATCTGCAAAATGGGGATAATAATCATATCTTAGTGATATGGCAAGGAGTAATTGATATCATGTATACAATGCATAGTGCATGTCATGTGGGAAGGGTAACTGCTGATACTGTCAGTACCACCTTCACTTCTGGACTCTGTTAACGCTCTAATAATCAATCAAAGTATTGTCAAAATCATATATGCTCCACCTTACATTGACATAATAGCAGGATCTTTGTGTCCTGTGGTGGGAGTTTTCCTTCTCCTACTTTCATAGAATATTTTATCTATATCTTGCTTCTTATTCCCCTGGTTCATGGAGTGACAACCAAATGGGATAGAAAAGACTGCTGCCTCAGGTAATCAACTTTGGTGAAACAGAATGAAAGTTCTAAAAAGTTTCTTTCCCACTATTAACTTCAGAAAATTAAAAAAAAAATTCATGCATGTCCTTGTCATTGGTTTTCTGACCCAAGGCTCACAATAAATGACATGTGTCCCAGGTCAAGCCCAGAGGTCCCTTTTGGGACTATCATTTTAAAATATGATATTCTTTGTGTAATGATTAGGGAAGGACAAAATACTATGAAAACTTAATGAGAACATCTGACCTTTTTAGGACTTGGACTTGGGAGAGGATTCTTGGAGGAATTCATGTTTATGCCAAGGTCTTAGGGATAAATATGAATACATTAAGCAAAGATAAGGCAGAAGGGAGTTCTTTGTGGAGTTGGAAGCATGTGTAAAAGTCAGGGAGTAGGAAACCATGTGGGTTAAGTGGAAAGGATTCCATTGTAGTTGGAGCATAGAGTGAGTGAGTGTGTGTGTGTGTGTGGGGGGGTGGCAATAGCACAGTAGAAAGACGTAATGCTTAAGAGGCAGGAAGGAGCTTGTAGTGAGGATTCCCTAAATATCTCAAAGGCAGAGTAATGGAATCGGGAAGAGGTAGACCAGTCTGTATTTGAATCTTGACTTTGGACATTCTTGATCTCCCTGACTCTATGTTTAGTTCTCTGCAAGGTAGAGAGAGTACTATGTGCCCCACAGGGCTGTGATGGGTAGAAAGTGAAATGAATAATATGCCAGAGGGTCAAGTACAATCGTGGTACAAAGTTGATTCAGTTGAAATGTTAATATATGTGTTATAGAAGGAAACACACACAGTTACTAGAAGAATATGAATGTTTAATCTTTTATTTCTTTATAAGAAAGCCATGTTCACTGGAATGCATGCATGTTATATATGTACATTTGTACCTGAAGAATCGTTGGTTTAGTCTGCAGGGGAAGGTGTCAGTTTTTGGTGTAGAAGGCAGGTATTTCTCTATCTCCTTGAAGTGAGAGAATATTAAGTATCTTTTTAAAGAACGGGTCCTTATTAGTTTCTTCCTGCAGTAACAAATGACCACAAACTTTATGAGTTAAAAAAACACAAATTTATGGTCTTACTATTTTAGAGGTGAGAAGTCTGAAGTGAAACCTGGGCTAAAATTAAGACATCAGGAGGGCTGTGTTCCTTCTGGAGGTTCTTAAGGAGAATTATTTTCTTTTCTTCCTTCCCTTCCCTTCTTTTTTTTTTTTCTTTTCTTTCTTTTCCTATCCCCTCTCCCCCTGCCCCACCTTCCCTTCCCTCTCTCTCCTTCACTTTGCCTCTCCCTCCATTTTATTTTCTCCCCCCCCCCTTTTTGGCAACTAAATTTGGGGTAGAGTGCCATGGTGTTATAGCTCACAGCAGCCTTAAACTCCTGGCCTCAAGTGATCCTCTTATCTCCCCTCCCAAGTAGCTGGGACTATAGGCACCCACCACAACTTCTGGATAGTTTTTCTATTTTTAGTAGAGATGGGGGTCTTGCTATGCTCAGGCTGATCTTGAACTCTTCAGCTCAGGTGATCCACCTGCCTCACTTCTCAGAGTGCTAGTATTACAGGTGTGAGCCACTGTGCCTGGACCCTTCCTCATTTTCAAAGCCACCAGTGCAGCAAGCACACTTTTAGTCTCCCTCTGAACGTTGGATATACCCAGCTACTCTGGGATAATCTCCCTATCCCAAAATCCTTAACTTAATCCCATCTGCAAAGTCCTTTTTGCCATGCAAGGTAACATGAATGTGTTGTGAACGTGTTGGGGAGCATCATTTTGCAAGACACTGGGTCTTTCTTTTCCTAGGAATGGGGAACCAGTATTCTTGTTGAGGCGCTATTTTTAATAGGGATCAGGGCTCTTTCAGTTTTGTCATCAAGAGCTCTGAAGAAGTAATAGGAAAGCCTGTGGCTTTCTGGATCATCTCCTATCTATCTGCCCTTCATGCCTTTTCAGGCTACTCAGGTCTTTTCCAGGATTTCTTGTGGCCCAGGTCTGGACCTTCTGCCTGAAATGCCCTTCTGTCTTCACCTGTTAACTCTACCTCAGCCTTTAGATCTCAGTTTATGCCTTCTTCTGAAGTCCAGCCACTTCTGTTCTTCTTTTTATTTTTTTAATTATTGTTTTTGTTAGTTAGTTTGTTTTTCTGTTGTTGTTTGTTTTTTTGAGACAGAGTCTCACTCTGCTGCCCTAGGCTAGAGTATCATGCCCTCAGCCTAGGTCAGAGCAACTTCAAAATCCTTAACTAAAGTGATCCCCCTGCCTTAGCCTCCCAAATCCCCCAGCTAGTTTTTCTATTTTTGGTAGAGATGGGAGTCTCACTTTTGCTCAGGCTGGATTGAACTCCTGAGCTTAAGCAATGCACCCACTTTGGTCTCACAGAGTGCTAGGATTGCAGGCATGAACCATCATGCCTGGCCATAGCCCCTTCTGTTCTTAAGAATCATGCCAGAAATTCCACACTGGAGTAATGGTGAGGCCACTCCTGATGTAGGGATATATTCATTTCTTTATTCATTCATTTAACAAATATTGAATGCTGTGACAGGTTGGGGGTCTCTGAAAGCAGGTGCTGCAACACATCTGGTATACAGAATATTTATTGGAAATCAAGACTTGTGAAAAGAAGTAGGGAGAACTGGTTTGGGGCAGAGGGAGAAAACCATGAGTGATGCAGACTCCCCAAGTTCTAGAGCCAACATTTCCTGTTAAAGTCGCTTGTGCCAAGGTCCACTGACAGAGGCTGGAGGTGGGCTTCCCTAGGATGGGTATGACCATGGGCAAGGCAGCTCTTTGCACCAAAGCAGAACCTGAAGAAGCTAACATCAGGGAGCCTTTCAGAGGTGTCAAACCTGCCGTGTGTAGCCCCATGCAGATTTGAGGACTGTTTTGCTTATTTCTTGTGTCTGGCATCTTGAAAGTATACACAGATCTTTTCTTTTGCTCATCAGCTTTTGTTAGCGTTTATGTATTTAATGTGTGGCTGAAGACACTTCTTAATCTTTCAATGTGCACCAGTAAAGAAAAAAGATTAGACACCCCTTCTGGCTGATTACTCCCCCCAGAGTTGGGCAGCAAATCTGTCTCCAAAGGGGTCTGGGCACTGCATCCCTTTGTGTCCACCACACACACTTGCTATGTGTCAAGAATGTCTCTAACTTTTCTACGCACTAATGAATACATCAAGGAAAAAAAGAGATGGAAATTGCTACCCTATCCTTTGTATATTACAGTGTGGGAGAGAGATAATAAACAAACAAATAAGTGAAATTTTTAATATTTAGGTGGTGATGAGTGCTATAGGGAAGAATAACACAAGTAAGGGAGAATGTTGGAGAAGGATTACAATTCTGGGAGATGACTCTTGAGTTTCAAGACAGAAAGGATGAAGAGGGAACCATGAGAGTATTCTGGGAAGAGTCTCTGAGCAGAGGGAAACATAAAGGTCAAAGTTTCTGCAGCAGGAGCAGCAAGAAAGCCAGTGTGGCCAGGGCAGGGGGATTGAGAGAGAGAGTGAGAGGCTTGAGATCAGAGGACACCTGGCTGGGGGTGGGAAAGATGATGCAGGGGAGGTCTTGGGAGTTGTTCTGATGATTTTGGCTTCATTTGACATAAGAAACAAAGCCATGTGGTAGTTCTGAGTAGAAGAATATATATAATTTGCAAGTATTTTGGGGGGGGGTGTTCTTATTTTTTTTACTAAGTCATTTGTACTTAGATCGTGAATAAATTTGTGCCATTGTGGGATTCAATGTGTTGATTATTTGTACAAATTGGAGTGCTTACATCCTACTAATTAACATAGCCCTTACCTCATTTACCCAATTACAGCATTAAGATGTTTGTTTTCTACACCTGATAGATCCAACTTATACTTGCAATATGCTCCACAAGTGTGGTCCCCCTATTGGCCCACCCTCTATTGACCCATCCCCCTCCCTTCTCCTCTTCCTCTCCTTCTCTCCTTCATTTTGGGCTATAGTTCTGATTCATCTTTCATATGAAAGTGTGAGTGATTATGAATTGGTTTCATCATAGTACTGAGTACATTGGATATTTTTTTTCCATTCCTGAGATACTTTACTAAGAAGAGTATTTTCCAACTCCATCCCTGTAAACATAAAAGAGGTAAAGTCTCCATTTTTTTAATACTGCATAATATTTCATGGTATACATATACCATAATTTATTAATCCACTCATGGGTTGATGAGCACTTGGGGTTCTACCATGATTTGGCAATTATGAATTGAGCTGCAATGAACAATCTGGTGCAAATACCTTTGTTGCCAAGTGATTTCTAGTCTTTTAGATATACACCTAGAAGAGGAATCACAGGATCAAATGGCAGATCTATGTTTAGATCCCTGAGTGTTCTCCAAACTTCCTCCTAAAAGGAACATACTAGCTTGCATTCCACCATCAGTGCAGAGTATTCCCTTTTCTCCACATCCACACCAACATCTGTAGTTTTGGGATTTTTTGATGGTATCTGAGAGTGGTTTTGGTTTGCATTTCTCTGATGATTAAAGATAATGAGCATTTTTTTATGTGTCTGTAGACCATGCGCTTGTCTTCTTCAGAGAAGCTTCTGTTTATGTCTCTTGCTCACAATGAAATGGGATCATTTGTTTCTTTCTTAGTAATAAATTTGAGTTCTCTGTGGATTCTGGTTATTAGACCTTTGTTGGAAATATAACCTGCAAAAATCCTCTCCCATTCTGAGGGCTGTCTATTTGCTTTACTTAATGTGTTCTTGGCAGTGCAGTAGGTTTTTAATTTGATCAGAGCCCAGTAATGTATTTTTGATGTTGCTTCAATTGCCTAGGGTATCCTCCTTATAAAGTATTCTCCCAGACCAAATTTTCAAGTGTTTCCCCTGCATGCTCTCCAAGAATTTTTATAGTTTCATGTCTTAAGTTTAAGTCCTTTAGCCACTGAGAGTCAATTTTTGTTAGAGGAGAAAGGTGTGGGTCCAGTCAGTCTTTTACAGGTTGCCAGCCGGTTCACCCAGCACCATTTGTTAAATAGGGAATCTTTCCCCCAGTTTATATTTTTGATAGGCTTATCAAAGATCAAATGATGATAAGTGTCTGTGTTCTCCTTTTGGTCTTCAATTCTGTTTCATACATCTACTTTATTTTTGTGCCAGTACCATGCTGTTTTGATCACTATTGATTTGTTTTTATTTCTGAGTAATGTCTTGGCTATTCAAGGTTTTTTCTGTTTCCATATAAAACAAAGAAGTAATTTTTCCAGATCTTTAAAGTATGACAAAGGTGCTTTAATAGGGATCATATTAAATCTGTAGATTGCTTTAGATAGTATAGACATTTCAACAATATTGATTCCTCCCAGCCATGAGCATGATATATTTTTCCATTTGTTAACATCTTAAGCTATTTCTTTTCTCAGAATTTCAAAGTTCCTCTTTATAGACATCTTTCATGTTCTTAGTTAGATACACTCCCAGATATTTCATTTTCTTTGGCACTGTTGTAAAGGGAAAGTCCTTGATTGTTTTTTCTCCTTGACTACTGTTGGTATATATAAAGACTACAGATTTGTGAGTGTTAATTTTGTATCCTGAGACATTGCTATATTCCTTGATCACTTCTAGGAGTTTTGTAGTTGATTCCCTGGGATTTTCCAGATATACAATCATATAATCTGTGAGAGTGACAGTTTGATTTCCTCTTATCCTATTTGGATCCCCTCGATTGCCTTCTCTTGCCTGATTGTGGTGGCTAAGATTTCCATTACAGTGCTAAAAAGCAGTGGACACCATGGGCATCCTTGCCTGGTTCCTGATCTGAGTGAAAACGATTTCAATTTTACTCCATTCAATATGATATTGGTTGTGGGTTTTAGATGGCCTCTATCAGTTTAAGAAAAGTTCCTTCTATGCCTATTTTAAGCATTCTTATCAGGAAAGGATGCTGGATATTAAAAGTTTTTTCTGCATCAGTTGAAAGAATCATATAGTCTTTGTTTTTTAATTTGTTTATGTGATGTATTATATTTATGGATTTACATATATTAAACCATCCTTGGGACACTGGGATGAAACCTACGTGGTCATGATGTATAATTTCTTTGATATGTTGTTGGATTCTGTTTGTAAGGATCTTATTGAATATTTTTGCATCAATATTCATTAGAGATATTGTTCTATAATTTTCTTTTCTTGTGGGTCTTTTCCTGGTTTGGGAATCAGGGTAATATTTGCTTCATAGAATGTTTTGGGGAGTATGCCTTCTTTTTCTATGTTTTGGAAAAGGTTAAGTAATATAGGTACTAGTTCCTCTTAAAAGGTTTGGTGGAATTCTGATGTTAAGCCATCTGGTCCCGGGATTTTTCTGGGGGTGTGTGTGGAGATTTTGTATAGTTGATGCTATTTCAAAACTTGTTATAGGCTTGTTCAACATTTCAACTTCTTTCTGCCTAGGTCTAGGAAAGTGGCGTGTTTCCAAGTATTTATCTATTTCCTTCAGAGTTTATGTAATATTCATTAATGATTTGTTGAATTTCTGAGGAGTCTGTTATTATTTGGCCTTAATCATTTCTGATTGATGAAATTAGGGATTTTGCTCTTCTGCTTCTGGTAGAGTTAGCCAAAGGTTTATCCATTTTATTGATCTTTTCAAAAAACCAACTTTCTGACTGATTAATATGTTGTATGATTCTTTTGTTTTCAATTTTACTTAGTTCTGCTCTAATTTTAGTTATTTATTTTCTTTTGCTGGGTTTAGAGTTGGAATATTCTTCCTTTTCCAGTTGCTTGAGATGTCCCTTTAAGTTGTTGACTTCCTGTCTTTTTGTTCTTTTGAGGAAGGTTTGCAAGGCTATAAATTTCTCTCTTAGGACTGCCTTTGCAGTATCTCAGAGGTTCTGATAATTCATGTCTTTATTATCATTTTGTTCCAAAAATTTGGTAATTTCCTTCTTAATCTCGTATATGACCCAGCTATCATTCAGCATGAGGTTATTTAGTTTCCATGTTTTTGTATGAGTATGCAGATTCCTGTTGTTACTCAGTTCAACTTTTATTCCAAGATTGTCCCAGAAAATACAAGGAATGATTTCTATTCTTTTAAATTTGCTGAGGTTAGACTTGTGACCTAAGATGTGATCAATTTTGGAGGATGATCCATGGGCTGATGAGAAGAATGTGTATTCAGTTTTGTTAGGATGGAATGCTCTGTAGATGCATCCAATTGTTGAATGGTTAAGTTTAAGTCTAAAATTTCTTTGCTTAGCTACTTATTGGAGGATCTATCCAACACTGCCAAAGGAGTGTTTAAATCTACGATTATTATGGTGCTTGAGGAAATCACATTGCTCATGTCTGTTAGAGTCTCTCTTATAAATTGAGATGCATCCTGGTTGCATGTATAAATGTTGATAATTGAAATATCATCATGTTGAGTGCTGCCTTTAACAAATATTAAGTGACCATCCTTATCTTTCCTTACTTTTGTTGGTGTAAAGCCTATTGTATCTGTAGATAAAATTGCAGCACCTGTTTTTTCTGATATCCATTTGCCTGAATTATAGATGACCATCCCTTCACCCTGAGTCTGTATTTCTCTTTTAAGGTAAGGTGAGATTCTTGAATTCAGCAGATGTCTGGCCTGAGTTTTTGTATCCAGTTAGTCAACCTGTGCCTCTTTAGAGGGCAATTTAAACCATTCACATTAATTGAGAGTATGGATAAGCCTGGTAGTATTTTGATTATAAAGTTTTTCAAAAGTCCAGAGGACATTTTTAAACCTTTCACTACTGTGGAAGTTGGAATTTGATCCAAAGTTTCTGAGTTAGTTACTTTGGTGGTGGAGGATTGCACTGTTCATTATGTAGGATAGGTCTGAGAATATCCTAGAGTGCTGGTTTAGTTATGGCAAATTTCTTCAACATGTGCATGTCATTAAAGTATTTAATTTCTCCATCATAGATGAAACTCAATTGAGCTTGATACAGGATCCTGGGTTGAAAGTGATTTTGTTTAAGGAGATTAAAGGTCAATGACCACCCTCTTCTAACTTGAAAGTTTTCAGCAGGGAGATCTGCAGTCATTCTAATATTCTTCCCCTTATAGGTTATGGTTTTCTTACATCTGGATGTTTGCAGAATTTTCTCCTTCATATTAACTTTGGCAAAGCTAATTTTAATGTGATGTTTTATTTGGGTTGAGTCATGGTCTGGTTCTGAATCTGCTATCTGAATTTCAGAATCTCTTGGCATGTCTGGGAAGTTCTCCTTGATTATTTCATGAAGTAGAGCATCTGTATCCTTTGAAGCAACCTCATTACCTTCTGTAATTCTTTTAAGATGAATATTAGATCTCTTCGAATTATCCCAGAGCTCTTTGAGATAATGATCCATTTTTGCTCTTCATTTCTCTTCCTCTTTGAGCATTTGGGAGTGTTCAAAAGCTTTGTCTTTAATGTTAGAGATCCTTTCTTCTGCCTGCTCCATTCTGTTACTGAGGGATTCTACTGTATTTCTCAGATCTTTGAGGGCTGCAAGTTCTTGCCTCAATGTGTCAAAATCTTCGATGATTTTGTCTCTCAATTTGTTGAATTCTTGCAACATCTTTTGAATTACTACTTGAAATTCTAATTCTATCTTTACCTCCATTCTGTTGATCTTATTTGCTATCCAAATTCTGAACTCAATTTCTGACACCTCAGCCATTTGTTTATGAATGGGATCTTGTGGTGTGTCTGCTGTATTGTTCCTTCTGGGAGTTGATCTACTCTGATTATTCATGTTGCCAGAGTTTTTCCTCTGATTCTGCTTCATGATTGTTTTTCACCAGTTGGCTAGATGGGCAGGTAATGTGAAATTGGATTGGGAGCTCCTGGAGTTGTGGTCAACCAGCCCTTTGTCAAAAATCTGGGACTGGTGACTGTAGCTTTTTCCCAGATAGCTTTGCAAAGGACCCATATAGTATTACAGTCTGAGGCTGAGGAGACCTGCTTGGTGTAGTGGGGTTAAGTGGCTCTGTCTTATATTCAGCTGTTCCTTATCCAATCCTACTGGATCAGTGACTCTGGTTTGATGTCTCAGGTGTGGAGAAATACAAGTAAGTAAGACACTACACCCCTCCATAGACAACAAGTAGAAGAGGAAAATCAGCTCTTCCCATTACCACACAAGCAGGGTACCACACAAGACAGTTCTTGGGTGATTTGCCCAGGATAGGAGTTCCAATCCAATTGACCCAGTCAGTACAAATTGTCAAGTGGGAGAGTTCAAAAGGTCTCCAGCAACTAGATGGCAGAGGTCTACTGGCTGCTCAAATTTGTCTTGCTCTCGTGCTCTGTGGAGTCAGGTCTCTCTGTGGAGACCTCCCAATAGTAAAATTGGACCAGGGGACCTGTGTCTCTTTATCCACTTTGCTCCTCTTTCATGCCCAGTCACTGGTGACTCCACAGGGATGAGGTCCTGCTCCCTCCAATAAAAAGATGTTCCAGGGCTTTGCACCTACCAAAGTCAAAGGAAGGTCAATGCCCTCTCAACCTGGCCACTACCCTCTGCAACCAGCCAGCTGTGGGAGCTGAGGCCTGCCTGCCTTGGGTACTTAATAGCCACTGGGGAATGTTCCACTTGAACTCAGTCTAATCCTGAGGATAACAAGTCAGCAAATGCTTCTATCTCTCAGCCACCGTGTCCTTGCTCCGGTTGCTCTGCAGCACCAGAGCAAGGTCTGGTTTCCTCTGGCAGTCCTCAGAGTTGGGGAGGTGTCTCTCCAAGACTAGACTCAAGCAGGATCACTCTATTGCTGACTCTTTATGGAAAGTGTCCCTGCTCAGCTCCCAGGTGACTGTCATGGCCAGGGATTTGGCTGTAGGAACAGCTCTGGGAACACAGGGCATGTGGATCCAGCAGCAGGGCAGGGCATGCTGCACATGGTTCTGGCAGGGCAGAGCACAGCACAGACTGGTGGCTCTGGCATGGCAGGGTGCTCAGAGAGCATCTCTAGCTGGGTGGAGTGTTGTGTGGAGGCTCTAGCAGGATGAAGCACAGGGCACCCAGCCCTGGCAGGGTGGGGTGCAGTATCTTCAGCAGGGCAGAGCATGCAGAGAATGGCTCTGGTTGGGTGGAGCATGGTACACATTGCTTGGCAGGGCAGAATGCATGGCTCTGGCAGGGTGGAGTGCACTGCTCATTAGCTCCTCCCACAGTCTCTGTAGGGGTTAGGCTTCTGGACCACTAGGCAAGGGAGGAAGGGTGGGCTAGAAGTTCAGAATGGCAGGGAAAATGTTAGTTCAATTTTCCTGCCCAGCGAGAGAGTGCTCAGAGTCACAACAGGGAACCTGTGGGGAAGTAGTCCCCACTTCCTTCAGCTCTCTCCTGTGGGGTGAGACAAGAGGTTTTCAGTTCACCACTGGCCTGTAGAAAACCTACAGGAGCAAACAAAGATAAAAATAAAAAAAAAATACAACTTTCTTTGGAGAATGGACAGATTCTTTTCCTTTGGGATAAATTTTGTACCTAAAGTTTGCTTTCTTCAAGTCACAGCTTACCTCAGCTGACAGATCAGCTTCTAGTCTTCAGCTTAATTGGGTACTTTCTGGTTATTGTTCTTCCCACTGGATGGGAGCTTCTGTCTAAAGCTGGCTCCAGCTGGCCATCTTGCCCCTTCCCCAAAAATTCTCAAGTTTCTTTTTTTTTATTTTTAGTTTTAATTTTAATTTTTTTAATTTATAGTGGTGCTAAATGTCCTGTTATAATAAAGAGAAGAAATTAAAAAGAATTGCTAAGTCTTCCACATTGAGGTACCCTGAAAAGGTTACCTGGAAACAGTGGGGATGGTATCAAGCCCTCAGACCTATTTAGGGAGTGAGAGAGTCCCAGGAAAACAACAAAGTTCCTAAGCAAGAATGAACAAAACCAAGGCACCAACCCAGGGGCCTCAATATCAGGACTCCTAGTAAATACAAAGACAAGTTAATTCTGGCTTAATTAATGTACCTTTGACTTCTCAGAGGACTAGAAATATGCTTATGTCAGAAGACAAAGTACTTGTGAATTTTTCCATTTTGGTTCTTTGCTTGATCTGCTACTGTGTGGTGTGTCTATATATATCTACAAGAGATAGCCATCAACACTGACTTGATAATTTATTAATCAGAAAGGGCCTATAGATCTTCCTCACATGTGGAATAGTTGCCAGGGATGGCTACCACTTTAAAGGAACTGTATTTATGCTACTCCACTCTCTTTAGTGTGTACCATGATGTATGCTAGAATCTCTCAGTTTTGTTGATATAACCTTCATTCAGCAGGTACTTAAGGAAGCTGCTAAGTTCTATGCATTTGCATATATACTGATGGCACAAGAATTCAGAGAGAATTTGATATTTGCAGGTAGAGAGCTCCTTGAGTTGTGGTTTTACAGTAGGATTCTGAGTCAGCTACCTATGTATCACTTGGAATTGATTAGAAATACACATTTTTAGGTCCCAATCCTGACCTACCTATTTAATTAGATACTCTGGGAGTGTGGCCCAGTGTGTTGTAATGGGCTGTTCAGGTGATCTTGAGGAGTGCTGAAATGTTGACCCAGGTCTAGTGAGGAGGAAACTAAAGACTGTAACTCAGTGGTGTACAAGAAAGAAGCCTAGGTGCTGGGTGAGGTCAGAGGAGGTATCCCTACCTTGATGCAAACATGGACCACCTCCAACATAGGCTTCCCGAGAGGAGCCTTAAAATCAATAGGGGTTACATTGGCAGGCAAGGTTTCAAAGGCCCTGGAGGCATAGGAGCTGAAGCCAGAAAAGCCATCTGCAAGATGGAGTCTGAGAAGCTGAGCTGAAGCAGTATAGCTGACTGAGTTTGCTTAGCTCACATTCTTTCCCACACCCCTGTAATTATCTAGTTAAAGTTTCACCATGATTGTGAGGATGTTTGTCTCAGGAGATTCTGGGGATGTAGCCACACACAGATGATAGGTGTTGTGATACTGGTAGAGTAAAGGTTATTTTGCTCATATGATGTTTTCTTTTTTATTTATTTATTTATTTTATTTTTAGATTTTTTTAAATTAAATCATAGCTGTGTACATTAATGCAATCACTAGGTACAGTGTGGCGTTTTCATATACATTTTGAAATACTCTCCCCAAACTGGTTAACGTAGCCTTCATGTCATTTTCTTAGTTATTCAGTTAAGACATTCATACTCCGCTTTTAGAAAGATTCACTTGTACCCTTGTGGGATAAACCATAGAGGTAACCACATCAATAACCCTCCCTCCCTCATCTACCCCCCTCCCCACCCCTCTTCTACCCCCCTTCCCATATTCTAAGGCTACAATTAGGTTATAACATTCCTATGAAAGCTATAAATTAGTTTCAAAATAGGACTATGTACATTGGATACTTTTTCTTCCATTCTTGAGATACTTTACTAAGGAGAACATTTTCGAGTTTCATCCATGTAAATATGAAAGAGGCAAAGTCTCCATCTTTCTTTAGGGCTGCATAACATTCCATGGTGTACATATACCACAATTTATTTATTTATTTATTTTTCTATCTACCTATTTATTTGCCTATCTATATCTTTTTTTTTTATTAAATGATAACTATGTGCATTAATACAAGTCTGGTGTTTTCACATACAATTTGAAATATTTTCATCAAACTGGTTAACATAGCCTTCATGTCATTTTCTTAGTTATTGTGTTAATATGTTCATATTCTACTCTTAGAAATATTTACTTGTACCCTTGTAAGATAAACCATAGAAGTGATCCCTCCAATCACCCTTCCTCCACCCATTATCCCCACCCCTCTCCCTCCCCCCTTCCTGTATTCTTAGGCTGTTACTAAGTTATAGATTTCATATGAAAGCTATAAATTAATTTCATAATAGGGCTGTGTACATTGGATACTTTTTCTTCCATTCCTGTGATACTTTGCTAAGAAGAACACTTTCCAGCTCCATCCATGTGAACATGAAGGACATAAAGTCTCCATCTTTCTTT
>CAUYTI010064884.1:0-17295 GCA_963575145.1 Galago senegalensis
GTTGTGGTGGGCGCCTATGGTCCCAGCTACTTGGGAGGCTGAGGCAGGAGACTCACTTGAGCCCAGGAGTTGGAGGTTGCTGTGAGCTGTGATGCCACAGTACTCTACCCAGGGGGACAGCTTGAGGCTCTGTCTCAAAAATAAATAAATAAAATAAAGTAAAATATTCCAATGAATATTCAAGTAAAAATATTGAACCAAAGTATGAGAGAATGCTAATAACTCAGTGCCAGATACCATGCTAAATGCTTTAGAGACATTATTTCAATTAGTACTCAATAATTTTTTATTACTTCTATTTTTTCAGCTAAGAAAAAGACCTATATGTGATATGCATAAAGAAACAGTCAGTTGTTGAAAAAGTCTGTCATACTTTAAAGCCATGCTCTTAACTAGAAAGGTATCCCGAGGAATTATTTAATTCAGCTCCTTTATTTTATAAAGGGAGACATTTTTCCCAATACACAATGACATATATACATTATATATCCTCTTAGTTACGTTCCTCAGTATCATCTTGAGATTTTAAATTTAATGTAGTTAAAGGCCAAATATGATCAATAGCTTAATTAGTCCATAAGCAGCTAAGAGGACCACAGAGTTGCTACACTAAGTCACCTGTTCTATTCTGGGTGTCACTATGGCATAGCATCGAGCTGTTTGATTCGTGACTTATGGGACCAATGCAGCCTCCAGCTTAGGCCAGCTTCTGTTTAACAACAGACAACTGTCTGTCCCCTAGGCACTAAACTTATTCTCATCTACCCTAAAGTATAACTAGCCACGCACAGATGTCAAACAGTTGAGCTCTTCCAAGGCAAATCACCTTGATTAGTTTCAAAATCTAAACTAACTTTTCTAAGGACAGCTAATAAAGAACAATAATGGCTAAAATATTAAGACTAAAGTCTTGTCCAGTTCTTGTCTTTAAGTTAAAAATTCAAAAATATGTGATGAATGAGATGATTATGGCTACTACAGTGATTTTGAATTGGTAAAGGATTATTTATCTTTAATTCAATGTACCTATTTTTTGCAATTTCATTGCCTGAGATCAGTGCCTGCTTTCTTGTAAAAACAAATATCCAGAGTTCCCAAAATGACATAGTAATGAGAACATAAGAAAGTTATGTTACTAGATGTGTTGATATATATCTTTTAAGGGGGGGAAGCCATATGAGTGTGTGAGGAACCCAGAAAAAAAAAACCACACACACATTAAGATTGTTACCTAGGGATATTTTCCTTTTTTTAATAAATTATAAATACTTTTTCCATTTATTAAAGCTCATCAAAGAACTCCCAGTATTATTTAGTCTTCTCCATTCTCCAGTAATTACGTATTCACACAGCAGGGGACCTATAGAAAAATTCATTTTAGAAAGTCAGATTTTAAACATCATGCCAGGGCTCTGAATTTTAGGAATTAAGATCACTAGAAATAAATTCCTTAGTCTAATAATTAATTAATTGTCATAGTTATTAGTTTAAGCCAGTCATAACAGACAAAACCCACATTTTTAAATTCTTGTTTTGCCTAACTAAAAAAATCACTGAAACCATTACACAATTAAATCTTGCTTTTGAAGTAAATACTGTATCTCTATCCTCAAAAATACCTTTACCATAAAAAAGGTTAAGCCATTTTATTTTCATAGATATTCAAGAGAGGAGACTTGCAAACCCCTCTTTGGTGATTCAAGTATGTTTGACAATAATCCACAGAGCAAAAGGCAGAATACAAGGCACTTCCTGTGTAGTTACTCACTTAATCCCAAGGGCAAAATAAGGGTGACCCTTTTAAAATCTGTTTGGACAGATCAACAAAGGAGAGTAGCAGAGATAGGGCTACTGGTCTATTCAGTCAGTGCCGAGAGTCTCACCCCTATCCTAGTCCTTATAATTCCTGAAGACAGAGAACAACGCTAAAAAGGTAATTAAATTGGGCCAACTCCAAGTCTAATGCAAGTAGTTCCCTCATCTAGCCAGTCCCTTCATTTGGTTTCAATAAAAGGATAAACACACATCAAGATACAAACATCTAAACTCTTTCCTAAAAGGCTCAAAGGAAGAATATATTTAAGCAAAAGAATGGGCAGGAAAGATAATCCAAAATGAAGCCATTCAACATTTCTTGTTTTTTTTTTAGAGACAGAGTCTCATTATGTTGCCCTCAGTAGAGTGCAGTAACATCAAAGCTCATAGCAACCTCCAGCTCTTGGGCTTAGGCAATTCTCTTGCCTCAGCCTCCCAAGTATCTGGGACTATAGACACCCACCACAACGCCTGGCTATTTTTTGTTGCAGTTTGGCTGGGGCCAGGCTCGAACCTGTCACCCTCAGTATGTAGCCAGTGCCCTACTCACTGAGGCACTGCCCAGCCATTCAACATTTTAATGACAACAGCCCTAGCACTGTTACCTTTTTGCTATTGACTATGTATAAGAAGAGGCTAGCTGGAAAAAATCCTGAATGTAAGCCTCTCTGGTTTTATCTCTGGGTACGAAGACCTTGACAGAAAGGACCATCAGTGTCATTGTGGCATTTTATAGGGTCTTAATAAACATATATTGAATGAGCAAATGTCCAAATGGCAGAAATGACCATTTCTCTGAATAACACAGGATAAAAATTCTCATACATAATCGGCTGTTTCTATGTAAAAATCATAAGTTCAGTTAAACTTAATGAATACTGAGTATTATCACTACTCAGGCTCGTCCTTTACTTTCAACAATTTTGTCTCAAAACGGGGTTCTCTAGGATTTTTTGACTCCAAAAAACAGAAAAACAGTAGCCCTTCATTTCTTCTTTGCATTTCTAATTAGGTTCTAGGTTGGCTTACTTTCTTTCAGTAAAAATAGTGGTCATAAATAGAAGAAATTGTCTAGAATTGTACCTAGTTTTTCTTTTTTTAGTAATTTCAAGTCTCATCCTTTGCTACTATAAATCTTCAGGTAACTTATATTTAGAATTATCCCTGCTACTATCACTTCTTCAGCTGAGGCCCATGGTTGTTAAAAGAGAAGGGCACTTAAAAAGCACGAAAGAGGCTCAGCAAATGTAGCTCCGCAGCTAGGGCACCAGCCGCATAAACCAGAGCTAGCGGGTTCAAATCCATCCTGGGACTGGCAAACAACAATGATAACTACAACCAAAAAATAGCTGGGCATTGTGGTGGGCACCTGTAGTCCCAACTACTTGGGAGGCTGAGGCAAGAGAATCACTTAAGCCCAAGAGTTGGAGGCTGCTGTGAGCTGTGACACCACAGCACTCTGCCCAGGGCGACAGCTTGGGACTCTGATTAAAAAAAAAAAAAAAAAAAAACAGGAGAAAGTTGGATTATGAACACAGAAACTATATAAACATTAAGGTTTTGTGTTTTCAAAAATAGTTAATAGGTGGTCAGGTGAGGTGGCTCGTGCCTATAATCCTAGCACTCTAGGAGGCTGAGGCAGGTGGACTGACTGAGCTCATAGGCTCAAGACCAGCCTAAGCCAGAGTAAGACCCTGTCTCTAAAAACAGCTGGGTGTTGTGGCCGGTGCCATAGTCCCATCTACTTGGGAGGTTGCAATAAGAGAATTGCTTGAGCTCAGAAATTTGAGGTTGCTGTGAGCTGTGATGCCAGGTACTCTACTCAGGGCAACAAGAGAGACTGTCTCAGACAAAAAAAAAAAAAGTTAATAGGTATTATACATTTTGAGAATGCACTCCTCTCCAAATTTACTTATTTTATAAAATGATTCATCATTCAGGTTTTTAAAAATAACCATCTAGTCTAAAAGCCACTCACATATATCACATATATCATACTAAATATGGAATCACAAAATATACTATTATGGTTTTTTTTTTTACAAATTAAAAAAAGTGAAATCCAGAGAGGATTAGTATCTGGACAAAAGTTAAATGCAACTAAAGTAAAAAACATGCTCAAGTAAACATTAGGAGACTCAAAATGAAGCCTCAGGACTTTTAGCCTATTATCTATTATACAGTGATATTTCTTATCAGCTCTGGCCAGGTTCCTTGTCCTTTTTTTTTTTTTTACAGCTCAATAAAGAAGATTGGCTGTATGTGAAATTCCAAAGAGGCAGGAAGAGGTGAAAGGGAAAGAAGCCAGACTCTCTTTCTCTACTACTATAATATTGGTATGTGGCTTTGGCATTCTCTCTAGGTAGTGGTGTGGTGCAGAAATGTGGGGAGGGAGTCTGCCTAGAGACCAAGATTCTGAAACTGCTTAACCCATCTGGGGAGTTATCTCAAAACTAAAATCTTAATTTCCTGATTTAGTATTTATTTATCAATCTCCTATTGAGCACCTACTATATGCCAGGTACTGTTCTAAGTGCTGGGCATATAACAAGTCAGTGAAATAGAAAATTCTACTCTCTCACAGCTTACATTCTAGTTCCAGTGAAGCAACACAGATGACTAAAGAAAGTACCTAATTTCCAAGTGATGGTGTTAATTCAGTACCTCAGTCTCACTAGCTACAATTCAAGGGCTCAATAGCCACATACAGCAAATGGCTGCCAGACTAAAGAATGCAGATCAGAACATTTCCATCGCAGGAAGTTCTAATGGACAGCACTAGGATAAAGTGAAAGGGGAGGAATGCTAGTTTACACTTTCGAGACAGTGGGGAGTGAGCTAAATTGGTAACTGAAGGAACAGCTTCCATACAAAATAAAATCATTTATTTGTGTTACTGTTGGATACAGAGCACTTGAGTTTCCTTTCAGCATTAGAAATGTGGCCTGAGGTTTTAGATTTATTAGAATAAAACATGGTACAAAAGACATGGCAACAATTCCATTTTCATTTGGCAGAAAGCACTATTTCCATGGGTCACTGACTTTCTACTCAGAAGCATTTACTGAAGACCCACAACATCAGAAAAAAGAAATAGATAGTATTTCCATTTTATTCCTTTAAGTCAAACAATGGTATATTTTGAACCTCCTGCAGCCATGAAACCTAACTCTAACATAACTAAAGGCTTTTGTAAAACCTTTCCTTGAAAGCTAAGTTCTTTCTTCCCAAATCTGCTGAATGCCTCTCAATTTATTAGCAGGATTTTCTGTCTACATTGGAACTGAAAATTGTTATTTACTTAGTGATACTTAAGCATGTTAGATTAACCAAGTGAAGTACCTTTTAGATAGTGTTGCACAGTGGCTGCTAAATCTATAAAGAAGGCACAAATTTGAAGCAATAAGCTCACCATTTCATATCTTAAATCCAAGGGCTCTCATACACTCCTTGTGGGCCTCAATTAGGTGGCCACAGTGTTCTTCTCCTTTCTCGATGATACTATAAAACAAAACATATTTGTTATCTAAGTAGTCATTAAGCACATTAGTAAATAAGCATGCATGACAACGACAGTGAGCCAGAACATGGGGATGGTGGAATGCTGTTACATCAGCTTTGTTTTTATTTGATCTTGTCCTAGTTCTATGTATACAAAGATATCCCACAGATAACTAGTTTGAGAGGAAATCTGATCAGAAGAATTACACATATCAAATATTGCCTCTTTTCCATATCTGAGGAATAACACTCCTCCATAATGAAATGGACTTAATAAAATGTGAAATGAAAGGCAGAGAGAAGAGCTCAATTTTCGTCTATTATCACAAAGGAATTAACTTTCTGATTCTGCCCTACATTCAAATACACCTAAATAAATCTACTTCTAATCACAAGGCCACCCAACAACATATACATTTGGTAGTCAGGAGATGAAGAGGAACTCCCTTCATGCTGATCAAGTAACTTACTTATAAAATCCACAAAGAGTAGGAACCTACAGCCAGAAAATATAATTTTAAAAGATAATCAAGTTAAATTCAATTACAAGAAAAAATTGACTCCTCAATACAGATATTTGGGGAGAAGACACAGTGGTATGAGGCAAGGTTAAGTTCTCCCATGAAAATGTTAACCATCCTGCAATATAGTTCTAGGGCTGCCTGCAAATGGGAGGGACTATCTGGGATAGTAAGCTCCTTGTGAAGATAACAGCTAGCATTACTGAACATTTATGGAATACTATATATAATATGCTAGGCACTTGATGTGGCTTATATCTGCAGTCCCAGCCTTCCCAGGCCACGGACCAGTACTGGTCCCTGGCCTGTTAAGAAACAGGATGCAGAGCAGGTGGTGAGTTGTATTTACAGCTGCTCCTCTTCACCTAAGCTCCCCCTCCTGTCCCATCCCTCTCAGTGGTAAAACTTGTTTTCCATGAAACTGGTCCCAGTTCCAAAAGGGCTGGGGAGCTGGCTTATAGCATTAACCCTTAACAATAATCCTGGAGACAGATACTTTTATTAGGCCCACTTTACAGACATATGAGGCAGATTGTTGCCACAAGGGTCTCAAGGAAAAGCGATGTCGCGAAGATAAGCACACTTATTGAAATTGTGTTTTAAATAAAAGTGACCATCTGCTCACTCAGGCAAAATGGACGAGCTTCTTTATTTGCAGTTGGCTTATATAGGGAATTTTGTACATGAGCACAATGCAGCAATGACCTCATTGATCCATTTAAACAGCTTATGACCACCCATCCTGTAAGTAGCTCCTCCCTGGTAATCTGATAATCCACCCAACATACACCTTTAAGCATAATCCTTTCAATATAACCTGGTTTAACATAACTTAATGAAGAACATGTTGTCAGTTATTACTTTCTTTGATCTTGTCTGATGAAGCCTGAGGCTATGGGGGAAAAGAGACGATTCTGCTGACCATGCCATTTGGAGGCAGTTACTTTGAATCTTTAAGCAAAGCATAGGGAAACTTCTTGGGCATATAAGAGTTTGTGTGCAAACTTCTGCTCCCATGTAGGCCTTAAAGGGGGGGGGGTTGCTGGAGACTTTTACAAGGAATTCTCAGGCTGGACTTCTCAAAAGTCTTTCATGAGCCCAGGTGCCATTAGATACCTGTATGATATTACCATTCCCAGACCTGTCAGCAAACGACCTTCATCACTTACCACAGATTAGGAAAGGTTACTCCATTCCCAGACAAGTCAGTAAGTGATCTTCGTCACTTACCACAGATCAGGAAAGGTTGCTGATGGGTATCTGGCCAGTTTTCCAAAGGGCTTTTTCATAGGCCTTGTAAAGTCAACCTTAATTCCTTAACGCAGTCTGGAAATGCTATTCCAGCCAAAGCTTTGGTCATATTAGGCCCACAACTAACCTGGCCACATGGGATTCGGCCTGTTTCTTAAGTATGCCTGCACAAAGTCTTTTCATTGCTCTCACTCAAGCGGCTTTTTTGGCCATGGCCAGAGGCATATAGCCATTTCTCCTATAGCAGATGTTAGATAATTTAGTCAAGGTCACAAATTGGTGGGTCAATTCAAATATTGACTCTAGATCTCAGGCTCTTAATCTTGATGCCATACGATCAGAAAATTCAATAGCCCTGTGAAGCAATTTCTGAATCAGACTGGTGTTTCAATTCTCTCTTCATAATTATCTGCAGAGAACTAATTACTATTAAAGCACTGAGTTCCTACACTTTCATTATCCCATTATCTATCAGTCATATCTATTATGATTTCTCTACTTTTTATATTGACTATTTCTCCACCTGTGAGGCAAAAGAGGCCGGAGGGAGAGGTGTACACTCATGCTATCTAAAGACTCCTTCTAATGAGATCTGGTCCACAAAGGAGGCTACATAAAATAAGTACGAACAAATCTTCAGGAGCTGATGATAGATGAAGTATTGTAAATACTATAATATCACCTACATGACAGACTGGTTAACTTTTAATTTTTGGTTGCCTTCAAAGGATTGAAGGGGAACTCTTCCGAACACTAAAGGAATGTACCCTGTGTCCCTCTATCTCCAAATTTTAGGAGAGGAAGCTTTAGCAATCACCAGGAAACTTTTACTCTTTGGTCTTGCCAAATCTTCGGAAAGTCCCTTACAACGTGGTACTCCAATCATTGGCTTATCTCCATTAACTTAAGCTCCTTTAAATCCGGTAGCACCTTTATCCATTTCAACATCTTCATAACTTAGGCAGTGCTTAAGCCTTAACATATGCTTAATTAAATACCATTTGTAGGAAGGCAGGAATCCGTGAGTGAACCTAGCCTTGGGCCGATCTGACCTCTCTCCTCTCCCATCGTTCCGGACTGAGCTACAAGCTAACTCAGCAAAAAACGAACTGTGACATCTACAGAGCGCTGTAACTCTCCCACGAGAGCCGCAGAGCTAAGGGAGGGCGAAGGGTAGAGGGCAGAGGGCAGAGACAGCGGAAGGCGCGACCGCGGCGCGCGGGACCCGGCGGCCGCCCCCTCCCCGGCTGCGCACTGACCACGCATCGCGCGCCTTCTTGGTCTCTGGGCAGGCGCAGCAGGGCTTCAGCGGCTTCTTTTCCTGAGACTCGGACGGGGCGGTGCTTGCAGCCGCCACACTCGGCATCTTTCGCGCCAAAAGTAGCTACCAGCGCCAACACTCTAAACTCTAGCAGCCTCAGCAAGTGCCTATTCGCTCGCAGCCACTTCCGGCTTTCGCTCTAAACAAGACCGGAAGTTTTGCCACTCTCAGACCCGGACCTGGGGGAGGCGCGCGTGCGCAGGAGAGGCAAAATGTGGGCCGGATCAGAGGGTGCCTCTGCGGCGCATGCGTGGGGGCCGGCCGAAAGGTCAACTTGAGGACTCCAAGAAAACAGAATTGTCATCCCAAGAAGGGAGAAGCGACATCCAAAGTACTCAGTTCTAATATGAAGGCAGTAGATGAGCTAATACAAGTGGGTGTAGGGAAATGAGGGAGTTGGAGAGGAAGGGAGGGGGAGGGGAGTCACGGTGTGAGACACACCTCTTAGGGGCTGGACGCAATTATAAGAGAGACTTTATCTAACAGATGGAATAAGTGTAACCTAATTCTTTGTACCCTCAACGAATCCTAAGCAATAGTAATAATAATAATAATAATAATAAAACCTGGCTCTGTCACTTTAAGATGTGGCAAATCATTCCCCCTCTTTGAGCCAAACAGGTTAGCAATTTAGCTGAAACCAAAAAACAAAACAAAACAGTACTGAGAAATCTCTCAGTCCTCCAATTTCTCCACCCACCGCAGCCACCAGCAGCACCACCGCTATGAATTTTGAAACCGAATTCCAGGAAGTCGAAATAATTTATTCAAGATAAAGAAGATAAACCACTACTGAAGCCAGATCCGTTAAAACAATAGACTAGGTTGCGGGTTTTTCACGCTGGAGTATTAAATGCATGGTCTCCAGCTCGGCCCTCGGCTAAGAAGAGCAAAGACATATGAACAATCCACAAGTGTTGGAGGAAAATAAGGTCCGTTAAATCCCTACCTCACATACATACACACAAGTTAAATCCTCAAATAATTTTTTTGCCCCTTGTCCAACAGATTTGATTTTGGTATGAGTTGTTCAATGATATTTGTTAATATGCTGAGGAATAAAATTGAAAAAAAAATACCTTCTTCCGTGGCATTTCTTGAATTCACTTAGGTTCATAAACAAACTGGTGCCCATGTCATTTGCAACAAAATAAACATAATCACTGGATTTTTTTCCTGCAAAGAGTTGTTGGAAACAGGGAATGAACTCCTTTATTAAAGTAGGACTTGGAGGCATTGTCCAATAGCTGCCCAGTGAAAGATATTTGGGGTACTCAAACTTACAATATCACCTAATTAAAATTTCTTTTTATATTTTAGATATTTAGTTCAGGGAATCTATGGGCATATCTGTCAACTAGTGCTGTATAAGAGTAATTTCTATATGTGTATTTTCCAAGTTACTAAGGCCATCCCCATTTTGTCATCTGAAAAATTTTAATAAGCATGATTTTTATTTGATTCTGGATTGATATTGAAAGGGGTCTCTGAAAAGCAAAAAGCAGGCCTTCTCTATTACTCAGAGGGAACTGTGTAAATCAGAGATCAACCCTGAGGACAGTAGTTGAAATTGACAAAGCGTAGAGCCAAAGAAGATTACCTAATAGGAATGAACTTATTCAAAGGCAGAGGGAACAACAGGGCAGGGGGTGCCTGTGCAGATTGAAAGCGGGGTGTGAGAAGGTGAAGGAAATGATTTTTCTTGCAGAGTAAATGATGCTGTGTCTGAGACTGATTTCCACAATAGATGTGGATCTTGTACCAGGTGAAAGTACATGTAGTGAGAATAAGATGGAGTCAGGCAGGGTAAGGAGGACATGACACAGCTGGTCTGGGGGGTTTAGGTCCTGCCTTACCTTTGCTCCCCGTCTCCCATTCTTACTGTTTTGTAAATTTAGCTTCCACCATGATAATACCTATTTTTTCTTTTTTTGGCAGTTTTTGGCCAGGGCAGGGTTCAAACCTACCACCTCTGGTATATGGGGCTAGTGCCCTACTCCTTGAGCCACAGGCGCTGCCCAATGATGCCTTTCTTGAGTAGTTTAGGTGGATTGATAACTTTTTTTTTTTTGAGACAGCACCTCAAGCTGTTCCCCTGGTTAGAGTGAGTGCTGTGGCATCACAGCTTATAGCAACCTCCAACTCCTGGGCTCAAGCAAGTCTCCTGTCTCAGCCTCCCAAGTAGCTGGGACCACAAGCGCCCGCCACAGCACCCGGCTATTTTTTGGTTGCAGCTGGCATTGTTGGTTGGCGGCCTGGGCTGGATTCGATCCCTCCACCTTAGATGTATGTGGCTGGCGCCCTAGCCACTTGAGCCACAGGTGCCAAGCCTAGGAGATTAACTTTTGAAGTGGAATGTTGTAATAAGTCACTGAGTTATGCTAAGGGTTAATGTGATCTTTGCTTTGAACGATGCAAGTTAAGAAAGAATGCCACATTAGAATAGGGTGACCAGATTTTAACATGTAAGTTGGGACAACATGGCGGGGTGGGGGTGGGGCAGGGGACAGGGCAGGGCAGGGCCTGACAACAATGCAAACTTTGATAATCAGTTCTCGATTATCACTTCTCAGCAATTATTTGTTATTATTACAGTTTAACATAAAATTAACAAAAAAATATAAAACTCATATTCTGGCGAAATAGCCACATGGCAGCTGAAAACCGTATATTCCCTTCCTGTTCTCCTGCCTGTTTGTGCATTCTTTCCAAAAATCAGGACTTTTTTAAAAAGCCGAGGGACGCAGGACAAATTGTTGAAAAGCAGGACTGTCCCACCAAAAGCGGGATGTCTGGTCACCCTACATTAGAAAAAGGTAGCTTTGGGTATATAAGAAGTAAATATTTGAGTAAGGATGGTGAGCCATTTCAGCCACCCCTCTACTGTTAAGCTTCGTCTTAACTTTTGCAGAGCTTTTTATGTCTTTCGATAAATTCTGACTACTCTAACATGGCATGTACTCTTTTATTTCATCCTCGTTGTTGTGTCCACTTGGAAGGGGTACATCGACTAAAAGCCTCTGGCCAGCTTACCCCCTGGTGTGACTTGACATGCCTCCCTGGAAAGGAGAATGGATTGCCCATGAGGGTGGGAAGCAGGTTTTTTTTTTCCCCTAGATTTCTTTTTACAAGGGACAGTCACCAGTCCTAGTCTGTTTTTGTGATTCTGTGTTCCTTAGTGGTGTGTCTTTCAATTCTTTGACCACTTGAAAATCCGCCAGCTTTTTAAAGCTCCAAAATGCTTTCAGTATGTTTAATAATACATTACCCTAAAGTTCTAACTTCACCTTCATCCGCTAGTATGGATTCTTACAACTAAATGTTCACTCACATTGTTTAGGATCTTGCTAATCAAAAAATGCTTCTTGGATTAGCAATGAAAAATCACTTGTAAACTTAATATACAATAAATGTAGTTTAATCAATAGGAAAAGAAAGCAGGCTTATAATCATTTGGTGAAAATTAAACACTACATCAAAAGAAAGGACTCCAGATGCACTAAAGGCCTATATGTGAAAGATGAGGTTAAGAATTTACCAGATGGTGGTGCCCATAGCTCAGTAGATAGGGTGCTGGCCACATACACCAGGACTGATGGGTTCAAACCTGACCCAGGCCAACTAAAACAATGACAACTGCAACAACAACAACAACAGAATAGTTGGGCGTTGTGGCAGGTGCTTGTAGTCCCAGGTACTTGGGAGGCTGAGGCAAGAGAATGGCATAAGCCCAAGAGTTTGAGGTTGCTGTGAGCCATGATGTCACAGCACTCTACCCAGGGTGACAGCTTGAGATTCCGTCTCTAAAAAAAAAGAGAATTTAACAGAAGAGTGTAGAGGGGAATATTTAATCCTGAAAGGTAGGGAATGACTTATTTTAAATTTCAAAAGTACAAATTTATGTAAAAAGCATGAATGGCTCAGCACCTGTAGCTGAGTGGTTAAGGCCGGCCACATACACTAGGGCTGGTGATTTCCAACCCATCCCAGGCCTGCTAAACAACAATGACAACAATAACAACAACAAACAGAGCCAGGTGTTGTGACAGGCGCATGTAGTCCCAGATTCTTGGGAGGCTGAGGCAAGAGAATTGTTTAAGCCCAAGAGTTTGAGGTTGCTGTGGGCTGTGATGACTCAGCAGTCTACTGAGGGTGACATAGTGAGACTCTGTCTCAAAAAAAAAAAAAAAAAAAAAATGGATGAAGTTAATTATACCATAATAAAATCTTGGGGTTTTATGTGGGACACAAAAGGCAAACTTAACAAATAGACAACAAATTGGGAGAAAATATTTGAAATCTGAAAATAGTTTATAAATTTTTAAAATTAAAAAATGTGCTTGTGTAGAATATATAATCATTTGAAACAATATAATTTTCAGCCACAATATCTTCCATATATGTAGGGCTATTGAGTTTGTGAACCATTATTTAATCTTCAGATCAGCCTAATTATCTATATATAAGAAAAGATTGAGGTTCAGAGATGTACATGATTTGTTTATGGTCACGGCAGAGTGGCAGTCCTGAGCCCCAGCTTCTTCTCCCTGTATCCTAGCTAACATACCACTTAATTTGTCTAGATGTAAGGCAATATTTATTTTAAAATGAACCATTGATTCTGTGCTACTGAATTTTTGTGTATAGGAAATAAATGAGGAAGAAAAGGGGGAAATACCTATGGGAGTTTAGAGAGTTAAGAGAATTGAGATAAAATGTAGACACAAATGATAGATCAAACAACTAAAACAGCTGTTTTTGGCCTACTTTCCTTCCCTGATGAATGAAAAGAGGGTAGTGCTTGGAAGCTCTTCTGTGACTTCTGGGTAAGCTACTATTGGCAGGCCTCAGACAAAGAATTTGGGTAACAGCCTCCTGGTACTTCCTTTAATCTTCTGTGTGCCAAACATTACCAAACCCTTGGGAATGAGCATAGTAATCCTTAGTCTTTCTTTCTATTTTTTTGTTTTTTTGAGACAGAGTCTGACTATTATCACCCTTGGTAGAGTGCTGTGGCATCACAGCTCACAGCAACCTCAAAATCTTAGGCTTAAGCAATTCTCTTGCCTCACCCTCCTGAGTAGCTGGGACTACAGCCACCTGCCACAATGCCTGGCTTTTTTTTTTTTTTTTTTGGTTGCAGTTGTCGTTGTTTAGCAGGCCCAGACTGGGCTCGAACCCACCAACTTTGGTGTATGTGGCTGGTGCCCTATACACTGAGCTACAGGGGCTGAGGCAACCCTTAGTCTTTCAACAAGTGCTTCATTGGGATGAAATATTCTCCTGCCCTTGAACAAAAATACCATAGAATGTTCCTTCTACAGAATTTACATTTATGTCTGTATACTTAACTCTTCTCTTGTTTCAGAGTGGTACAGTTAACTCAGACATATGGATTACTTTTTTGGCTATCTTTTAATTTATGAACAAGAAAGCTTTAAGGTCAACTTTTCTTTTTTGAGATGGGGTCTTGCTGTGTTTCCTAGGCTAGTGTCTTAAGTCCTGGGATTAAGCAATTTTCTTGCCTCACCCTCCCAAGTAACTAGTATTATAGGTATGCGCTACTCCAGCTAGCCAATGTCAACTTTCGATTTTTACATTATTATGCTTTTCTTGCCTAGCCTGAATGACTTTAGACTTGGGGGATGGCTTGTTTTGGTATTAAAGGAAAAGTATGAATATGAAATGTACTATTCTCTATTTGACCCCAAGAAAAATCTCAATAATCTATATCCCCTGAGAAAAACAATTTTAGAGAGCTATAATTAGAGATTAAATTGAGAGTAGGTAACTGATTGGGACTAAATAATAAAAGATGGCATGCAACTATCTGTTTTACAAAGGCAACTCCAAGATTAATTTGATTTGTACCTTTTATATTAAGCTCTCACTTCTCACTTCTAATTTTAACTAGCAATGCTTTACTCTTAAACCTCCAGGACTCTTTGCTATTGCTATAGTTGCCAAATGAGTAAGTATTAAGACTTGAAATGGTGACTGTAGTGGAACCTTTTCACAGTAAAGTGAATATGTTTATTGTATGGTACCAAATGGGGACCTTAGCTCCCAATGACATCAAACACCAATTCTGTGGATTGGGTGACAGCCCTGGTATTATAACAAGCAACAACTTAGGAAATAGTTTCTAAAATCCATCCAGGATAATGGTATTTTTTAGCCATTTTTGGGCCTAACTATTCCAAGATGTGGAGACTATAGGAATAAAGGGTGGGTAGTTAAGGTTGGTGGAGAGGAGTGACACCATATTCTGAGAGAAAAGACTTGCTAGTCTTAAATTCTCATTGGCCTAGCCAATAGGTGTATAGTCTCACTTACAAGGGTAAGTAAGATAACTATTGTATCTATATGTCTGCCCCTGCCAAATAAATAAATAAATAAATAAATAAATAAATAAATAAAAGCTTCTCAATTTCCATAGGTAATTGTGTACTGTATGGCAATCTCTGTATCTTTTTAAGTACTCTGTAGAATCTATAATTTTACTCTACTTAACCTGCCACAGTGGTATGAAAGCTGGGTCACAGATGAAGGACAATTTATTACATATAGCAATAATAGCAGCAGAGTATTAGCATTTTCTTGCCAGTTCCCTGGGCCTCAATTCCAACAGGATAATGTGAAGGTCAGATGATAGCTGCCTCCATGTTGCGTTGAATCACAAGAAAGGAGCAGTGAGCTTAGGAAACCCAAATCTTTAATAATGGCCAGTAAACTTGTCTGCCTTCTGCTCCCAAAGTGGACACTATGTCTGTATTCCAAGGTGGTTTCCTAAACAAACAAAGGAACAAAGGCAGACAGTGCCGCTCCTTGTGAGAACTGCTGAAATGTGAGCACCCATGGAGAATTGTTGTCCAACATGGCTGGGTATTTCATTTTAATTAAGTTTTATTAACTAACACCCCTTTCCAATGTTGCAACTTTTTTATACAAGTAAACTAAATGACACAGAACCTAATTTAGTCAGAAATTGCTGTTACTATGGACTGAGTATTTGTGTCCTCCTATAATTCATGTGTTGAAGCCCTAATCCTCGATGATATTTGGAGATGGGGTCTTCGGGAAATAATTAGTTCTAGATGATGTGATGAAAATGGAGCCCACATGGTGATATTAGTTCTCTCATAAGAAGCCAGAGTCCCCCCTCTCTCTGCCATATGAGGACACAGCAAGAAGGCAGCTGTGTGCAAGCAGGGAAGAAGGGCAGGTTCCCTGTAGGAACTGAATTGACTCACATCTTGATATTTGTCTTGCTGGATTTCAGAAAGTGTGAGAAATAACTATTATTTATTAACCCAGTCTGTAGTATTTTGTTATAGCAACACAAGGAGACGAAGACAGTGAGGTAGCAATGTTACCACAATATACATTTATCATTTCACAGTTTCCATACCTCGGGAACCGGGGCATGGCTTGAGTGGCTCCTCTTAAGATATCAATTAAGATTTTGGCCATCTAATGTTCTCCCAGGGCAGGCTATACTTTCAGTCTTATCCCATTGTTGCAGAACTCAGCTATTGTAGGATTGAGGGTTTTGGTGTCTTGCTGGATGTAAACTGGAGGTTGCCCTCAGCAACTACAGAAACTACCTCCTGTAGTTCCTTGCCACATGGGGTTCCCCAATGCCAGCATGGGGAGCAGGTGTGAGAGTCTTATGTGAGAGCATCACATACTCATGTCTGTCCCATCACGTTTGGCCTATTTTATTGGGTAAAAGCAAGGCAAAATACTCAAAAGAGGGGATCACGTAACAGCATGAACCCCAAGAGGCCAGGATCCTGGAGGTCACCTTATAGTCTGTCCACCATGGGTTGATATCTAAAGTGTGAAAATCTGTCATTCAAATGGAGATATTACTGTCATGCACAACAAAAATTTAGAAAAAAAAGTTTCTAGGGGGAAAACACTCAGGTCTCAAAAGCCGACTCCAGAAACCATCCTGCAAGCTCAATCCAGGGAAACAGGGGCTACAATTTTAAGACTAGTTTTACAACAAATGACCACCATGATTTTAAAACTAGTTTTACCTAATTACCATTTCCGCTTGCTAGGGTTTGCCAGCTCCTGGAAAATGCCACAAGAGTCAATGAACTTCCTTTTATAAAAACGTATATAACTTTTCTCCTTTCCCAATAAAACCCCGACATTTTTCCTGTTCATTGGACATTATCAGAGAGACATATCACTCTATTCATTTGTCCCAAGTTGCAATCCTGTTTCTTTGTTTATTCCCAAATAAACCCTTTTTGCTTGGAGGTTTGTCTTTATATATTCATTTGTTAGTGACGTTACATGATGTCAGAAGTGGGATGTGAAGCAGATTCACCTAAGAATGGCATTTCATACATAGGCTCAGCCCCTTGACCTCCCCCCCCACTTCTACTGGTTATCACTTGCCCCAATAAGTCTCTTTTGGATTGAACTTCTGTTTTTCTTTTGATTTGCCTTCTCTGACTTTATTTGGGGTTTGTGTAGGAAGAACTTCTCCCTTCCTGTTTATGAGGACTTCAGTTTATGATGTACTTTCCCTCCTGTTAAAGAAGGCTTTGTTGTTGCTCCTGGTGAGTATATACTTTACTTTCTGGTTCATTTTATGTGCTTGTGTTTATTTTGGCTTTTCATGTTTGGCTTTTCACTGACTTGCTTGGATAACTTTATTTATAAATGGGCTCCCAGAATTCAAAGCTATACTGAAACAGCCTCTGTTAGAGACTCTAGCTGGTTATATTCTTTTTTTTTTTTTTTTGAGACAGAGCCTCAAGCTGTCCCCCTGGGTAGAGTGCCGTGGCATTACAGCTCACAGCAACCTCCAACTCCTGGGCTCAAGCGAATCTCTTGCCTCCGCCTCCCAAGTAGCTGGGACCACAG
>CAUYTI010064886.1:0-11626 GCA_963575145.1 Galago senegalensis
ATGATAGCTGTATACATTAATGCAAACATGGGGTACAGTGTAGTGTTTTCATATACATTTTGAAATACTTTCATCAAGCTGGTTCACATAAATTTCATGTCATTTGCATAGTCATTGTGTAACGAGAGAGTTGTTCTTATACTCAGTTGTACATGACCCGGTCTAGGCCACCACCTACTCCGTAGTTTGGGTGAGGCATATAGCATCTTCTTTTTTCTTCTAAGTGTTCATATTTCTAAAAATAAATTATGTGGGATACTAGAACCTACAATTCAGTTGTCCTGACAGTTAAGGAATATATGTGAAACACTCACTGTAGGGCTTTGTACTTAGTAGGCATCTGTATTTTTTTTTTTAATTATTTTTGAGACAGAGTCTCACTTTGTCACCCTGTATAGAGCGCTGTGGTGTCATAGCTCATAACAATGTCAAAATCTTGGGCTCAAGCAATCTTTTTGTCTCAGCCTCTCAAGTAGCAGGAACAACATGTGCGCCTTACAATGCTGGGATAGTTTTTCTATTTTTAGTAGAGATGGGGTCTTGCTCTTTTTCAGGCTGGTCTCAAGTTCATGAGTTCAGGCAATCCACCTGCCGTGGCCTCCCAGAGTGCTAAGGATTATAGACCTGAGTCACTGTACCTGACTGGGAGGCACCTGTATTAATTTCCTGTGACAACTAGAACAAATCCATGCCATAATTGTTGATTACAATAACTCAAAGAAATATATTTTCTCACAGATCAGGAGGCCCGAGTGACAAGTCACTTTCACTAGGCTGGTATCTAGATATTTTATAAAGGCTGCACTCCTTCCAGAGGATTTTCCGCCACCCGGTGGCTGCTAACATTCCTTGGCTTGTGGCTGCATCACTGCAGTCTCTACCTCTGTGGTCACATGGCCTTCTGTCTGTGTTCAATCACTCTCTGCTTCTCTCTTACAGTGGCACTTGTGATTACAGTTAGGCCCTACCTGGATAATCTAGAATAATCTCTCCACCTCAAAATCATTAACTACATTGCCAAAGACCTTTTTTTTCTTCAGTTTTTTTGGCCAGGGCTGGGTTTTAACCCACTACCTCTAGCATATGGGGCCAGCACCCTACTCCTTTGAGCCACAGGCACTGCCCATCAAAGACCTTTTTTTCTAGGTAATAGAAATAATTACACATTTCAGGGATGTCTTTGTGAGCAATTATGAAGCATTGTCCTTGGTGCCTGATCATTAGATTATAAGAGAGCTGTTGCCCTATTATCTTCTCTTTTTACTGTGGTGCCAGTCCCTCCATAAATGTGTTAGTCCTGACCCCAACAACTGACTGTTCCATTGTCCATAGCAGGGGTAAGTCACACTACACTTTCTATCCGGCATTAGGTCAGTCTGTCTGTCATTTGTCAGTCCTCTTCTGTGGTCTGGTCTAGGGTTCTGGAGGGGGCAGATTTTTATGTGTAATTATCCCAGGTGGCTGTTTCAGAGCTACAAAGCTGGAGAAGCCCACATTTCAGATGATTTTGAGGTTCAGTGGGAAGGGTCCTTGTTCCTTGGGTAACCCAATAGTAAACATGGCGGTCTCAGTCCTCTGTTGGGCCTGACAGTCACTCAGTGGTTTGGGACTGTTGTGTTTTGTGAGTGACGTTCCCAAGCACACAGGCTCTGATCTTCTCTTGTCGTCCCTCTCCTCTCTCTCCTTCTTCACCCTTTCTCTCCCTCACACCCCTGACCTTCTTTCTACTCTTCAATTACCCAAAGCCTTTGCTGTCTTCCACTGTGGTATCCTTTTCTCCCTTGAGTCTCTGTTGCTGCGTCTAACTTCCATTCTCCATCCTTCTCTCCTTTGCTCCCTCTGACTTGGTTGAAATCAACAAATACTTTGTAGCACAAACTACATGTCAGATACTGTTTCAAAATGGCATAGAAAACAGATGATATGGCAGGCATGGTCCTGCCCTGGGAGAGCCTCCCCCTCTCCCTGCTTCTTCTGTCTGCCGGTGGCCTTCACCCTGCATCCTGATTTCTTGTTCTCTTCTCCATCTTTTGTTCTTTTCTCTCTTTCCTGTCTTTTTTCCTTCCCTTTCAGTGGCCTCAGGATTCTATCCCAGAAAGCCGTATTCCCTGTTCCTTGGATGACTCTCTGCCTATTTCATTGTATTGTTATAAATGAATGTGATGCATGTGATTTTAAACTATTGTTTAACTAAATGTATTATAAAGAGTACACAGCAAGAGACAGAATTGGTGAATCATTCATAACCAATATTAAATCTCTAGGCAGCACAGAACACTACACACTGAACTATAAGCATGATTTATATCCTTTGTGCAATAAAGAAAGGTCTTTCAAATCAGAGAATTTTGCACCATCCCCTCTTATTTGCACACGTGAGTGCATGCACACACACACTACACACTTCTCTATCTCCATCACCTCACCTTTCAATTCTGTTTAGTCCACACTTGATTTTACTTAAAAGGGAACTTAACTCATAAGGGGATTGTGTTAACACTGATGATGTCTCATGTCTTTCACTGCTGTTTGCTGTGCCTTTGAAACAAGAATGTGGGTCTGAGACAGTCTTTGCAATGCTGGGGTCAGGAGCTGGGTACAGGCTTTACCTTGGGCCTGAGGACACAGAGCAGCCTGTGGAGAGGGTGTGGGATGGGTTGGAGTGCACTCCTGAGCAGAATAGGGCTGGCGGCTTTGCTAGTGGGCACTAATACAGCCTCCTCTGGGCCAGTCCTGGACAAAGATGTGCAAAGATGGACATAGTTCTCATGTAGACCCCAGGGATGGTGTTGTTGGGTAGGCAAGCTCCTGACATGGCTATTTAGACAAAGAGAAGACCCTGAGTATTTCTTTATTTTTTATTTTCTATGTTTTGTTATACCTCAAGATTATTTAGGAGACCCTGAGTCTAGATAGCTCCCCTCTTCAAGGTCCTAGCAGGGCACTCATTCTGGGTGCCCTTCCAGATCTAGCTTCTCCCTGCTTTACAATTGCTACCCCCTTTATTCCCCACAACTGACATCTGCCTTCTACCAAACCCCTAGTGTCTCCTGAGCCCATCATTTCACAGCTCCACACCCTCTACCTCAGCATCTTTGCCTAGACTTCTTTGTAAGGAAGTTTGAAGGTTGTCTCCCTAAGAAATAAAAACAAAATCTTAAAACTTTAACCACTGAATGGATATGGTTCTGGCCAATAGTATCCCAGAGAAACCTTAAAAGGTGAAATCCTGGATATAACTGGATGGGAGTTTGGACACACCTTGTTATGCTTGAGAGCACCTGAAAGTATCTGAGAGCACCCAAGAGCTTCTGAGAACACCTGAGAGTAACTGAGAGCACCTGAGAGTATCTGAGAGCACTTGAGAGTACCTGAGAGCTCCTGAGAGAACCTGAGAGTATCTGAAAGTACCTGAGAGCACTTGAGAGCACCTGAGTACTCCTGAGAGCATCTGAGAGTACCTGAGAGCACCTGAGCACTCCTGAGAGCACCTGAAAGTACCTGAGAGCACCTGAGAACTCCTGAGAGCACCTGAGAGTACCTGAGAGCCCTTGAGAGCACTTGAGAGCTCCTGAAAGTACCTAAAAGTACCTGAAAACACTTGAGAGCACCTGAGAGCTCCTGAGAGTATCTGAGAGCATCTGAGAGCTCCTGAGAGTATCTGAGAGCACCTGAGAGCTCCTGAGAGTATCTGAGAGCACCTGAGAGCACCTGTGAACACCTGGGCCCACTGGTTTCTCTAACTCTAGTGTGGAGGAAAATGCATCCCTGCCATGGAGCGATATTCTACGGCAGGCTAACACTGGGCAATGAAAGTAAACAGATAGACGATGCCAGTTGCATGTTTAATGGATATAAAATGCATACTTGAAAACTTGAACAATCCAATCCAATGCTATGTGATGTGCAGACAAAACCGAGCAGGGAACTGGGATCTGCGTGTGGTAGTTTGTTTTTATTCATGGTGCTCATCCAGATGTTTGCAATGATGAAATTTCTGGGTCCTCACTTCTCTCATAGACTTTCTGCCTGTTACAGGCCCAGGGTAGAGTGAGCAGAATAGGATCATTTTCCTTAGTGCATTTTCTTTGCTACACTGCAGGCTCTTTTGACTGGCCAGATTTCCTGTACATCTACGTGGAAGCTGAGGCCTTTTAATGCACTGTTTAGAATAAGTACCAATTAAAGCATCCAGCAGGCTCAGAGCTGGCAGCCTCCAGCCTCTTAGTTACCCAGGGTGAGCTATTAAATTAAGAATTGCTGCTGAAGCACCACGCTGAGAGCCACTCACAGCGGCTGGCCAGTCCCTGTACTGCCTGGCCATCTGTGCACCAAAAGGCCAGAGGACAGGACAAGCCATCCAGAAAGAGGGTGGACTAGAGGAGACTGTTGTCTAATGGTGAGGAAATCGTGTGGATTCCCAATTCCAGGCTGTAAATTCAGAAAATTATTTTTCTCAGCACTCAAATATATTAATCAAGACTTTTTTTTAAAAAAAAAATAACTTTCTACTATCTAATTTAAGCCTCTGTTCTAGGATGTAATTTTCTTCACGACAGGATCTATGGCATTCAGGAGCAATAATTGGTATCTATTGGGGGTTCTCTATGTTCCAAGACTTACAAAATGGGGTGTGTGTGTGTGTGTGTATTTACCTCTTTAATCCCTGAGAACTATTCTTATCCTTATTTTATGGTTTTTAAAATAAACCAGAAAACCAGAAAGTAATAGACCTGTCTGGGGTCACCCAGGTGGTAAGTGATGGGGTGGGGGTTTGGCCAAGCTCTCTTGGACTTCAAATCTCTGGGACCTGTTTTCCCAAGGTAGTTTACCCTCCTTTATAAAGGACCCATCCTGTTGGCAAAAATAACAAGTGCTTTTCTGAGTGTTCTTCATAAGTTAACTAAATCGATCTTCTCAGAAGTCTTAATGACAAACATGCTCTTATTTTTATTCCCTTTTTATAGATAAGAAAACTGAGGCATAAATAGGGTAACTTGTCCAAAGTCCTGTACCTAATAAATGTCAGAAATGAGATTTGAATGAGGAAACTTGGTACCAGGGACCATCCTCATTGCTAGGAAAGCTGGTCAAAAAGGTCTGTGAAGTAGATATTATATGGTCAAATAACAGGCTGGTAAGTCTAGAAATCCACATGGCAATTGCTGACACCAAAAAGCTACTGCAGCCCTTATTTTAAAAAGCATTTTTATAAGCATTTTCACATACATTTATATACTGATATTTGCCCTGTGGTCTAGTTGATTTCAGATTCTTGAGTCGTAAGTAACTCACCTCTGGGAGACTCACTGCCTTTGAGGGTTAGAGCTTTTTGATTTATAATAGTATCCATTGTGCCCGCTCCCGATTAGGAAACCTGCTTTAGATATTATTTTAAGTACTATTGACCTGAGGGTCAGATTCCTCAAAGGCCAGGGCCCTCTGCTATGCATGGGCCCTCACTCTCAGGCAGGGAAGATAAAGAGGACCCAAGATCTATGCTTTTCTGCTGGCCATGGTGCTGAAATGACATCTGGGTCTTGTGTGTCTCAGGCCTAGAGGACTCCTTTGGTAACTCCCTCTCTACCACCGCATGCCTCATCAGGCAGTTTCATAGCCATATGAAGAATCTATATTTTTATCCATATTTTATTGAGTATTCATTTAAGCAAAGTGGGTAACACGATTTATTTGGGGTGTGGGAAAGATCATTTCTGTTATGGTGGATGTTGGCTGGCAGACCAAACTGACAACACTTTTACAAATTCTGGCAGGATGTGATGGCTCTCTGGGGAAGAATTTTGATGACAATGGAGAGAAATGCATAAATGTGAGGGCTGTGTAAGAAGACAGAACTTAGTAATGGCTTAGCTTACGTGGTGAGAGAAAATGAGTAGGCAAAGGGGAGTGCTGGATTCCTGGCTTCTGTTACCAGATGAAAGGTCATTTATTTTAACATGTTAGGACACAGCACAGGAGGAGAAATAGTTTCAGTGTGAGAGTGGAAAGATCATAAACTCTCCTGGGAACTTTTTGTCTTTTAAATCTTTTGAGACTCCCAGAAGAGAAGCCAGATTTTTTAATAAGGATTGAGAATTGCAATATTATCTTGTTTCTGCTAAAGATGAGATGATTTTCTTGCTTTGTGATACTACGATATCAACGTTAAAGACATTCATCAGAATTACAGCACTCATAAAGACTACAAATATTTTAAATTGGAGGGAGAGGCATGAAATATTATATTGTAGAAATTAAAAGATGAAAAGAAAAAGCAAAGATATTTCTTTCAAGCAGCAAGAAGACCTGGAAATAATACCATTGAAGCAACTTATAAAGCAGCTTACACAGTCAGGGAGAAAAATGGAAAGAAAGGCATTCAGTGATGTAGAAATTGTGAAAGAATGCATTGTCTAAAGTAGATATTATCTACCTTGGATATCTATCACTATCTGCGATGCTTAGACCCGGATAATGTTTCAAAGCATAAACAACTGCATCTTTCAAGCAGAACCGTAAGTGAATGGCAACATAAATTTGCCTTCAAGTTAGCAGAATAACTTCATGCAATACTTCAGAAGGAAAATACAAGGCCTGACAATTAAGTTTGTGAGCTTGCCACCATGGGCCTATGTTGGCAGCACTGTATACAAAACTTGGTAAGGATTCATGACCCGAGTATGTGTGTCTCACAGCTGTGTTCACGTCAGTGCATGGTGGTGTCCTGCCAAGTGATGTTCATTGTCATTGTTACATGTTTTTTTGTGCCATCATGAGAATGTCAGGGTCTGAATTAGAGCAACAAACAAACATTAAGTTTCTTGTTAAACTTGGTAACAGTGGAAGTGAAATCAGGGACAGTTTAGTTCAAGTTTTTGGGGATAATGCCATGAGGAAAAGAGCAGCAATACATGTGGATCAAATGTGTATGTGAGGGAACAGAAAACATCAGTGAGGAGAGAGGTCAGGGTATCTAGCAACAAGCAGGACAGATGAAAACCTTGCAAAACCCCCGTCAATTGTGTGTCAGAATTGCTGGCTGATGGGTGGTGCCTGTGGCTCCAAAGGGTAGGGTGCTGGCCCCATATGCTGGAGGTGGCAGGTTCAAACCCAGCCCCGGCCAAAAAACCCCCCTGCAAAACAAACAAACAAAGAATTGCTGACTGAGTGTGAGAAGCATAGCAGATCAAAATCTTACCTGAAAATCTTGGTATGGGAAGGTGTCTACAAAAATGTGCTTTTGTATCATGACAAGGTAGACCTCACAGCACTGCCTGTGAGGGAGTTCTTAGTCAGCAAACAAATAACTGTCTTGGAACACCCTCCCTACTTACCTGATCTGGCCCCCAGTGACTTCTTTCTTTCTTTCTTTCTTGTCTTACTATGTCACCCTGGGTAAAGTGCTGTGGCATTACAGCTCACAGCAGCCTCAAACTCTTGGGGTTAAGGGATTCTCTTGCCTCAGCCTCCCAAGAAGCTGGGACTACAGGTGCCCTCCACAAGGCCCAGCTATTTTTTGGTTATAGTCGTAATTGTTGTTTGGCAGGCCTGGCTGGATTCAAACCCACCAGCTCCAGGGTATGTGGCTAGCACCCTTACCTCTGAGCTATGGGAGCCGAGTCAATGGCTTTTTTCTTTTTCCAAAGGTAAAGGGGCTATTGATAGGAAGACAAAAATTGATGACATTCAGGACATGAAGGCTAATACTACAAAAGCTCTGATGGCCATTCCAGACAAAGAGTTCCAAAAGTTCTTCAAAGGGTGGCCTAGGTGCTGGTGTCGGTGCACAGCTGCCCAGGGGGAGTGCATTGAGGGTGACCGGAGTGATATTCAGCAGTTAGATGTGCAGCACTTTTTCTAGACGTCAGTCCTTCATATGTCACCAAGGCACCTAAAGAACTAGAGATGGAATTGAACTCCCAGCAGCTGACATTTCTAAGTCATTGATGCTCAGAAAGCTCCAGTTGAGGTATGGGAAAATGCAGTACAATACTCACGCCTTCAATGACACACCCAAAGAAACGCTTTCTTGCTTCTCAACCCCTTTCTGCTGCGAATCTACATTCTCCTGCCCAACCCAAGCCAGGACGCCTTGAAGGGTCACAGATGATTTATCTTTTTTTTTTAAATTAAATCATAGTTGTGCACATTAATATGATCATGGGGTACAGTGTGTTGTTTCTGTATACAATTTGAAATACTTTCGTCCAATTGGTTAACAGAGCCTTCATGTCATTCTCATAGTTGTTATGTTAAGACATTTATATTCCACATTTAGAAAGATCCACATGTGCCCTTATAGGATAAATCATAGGCATGATCCCAGCAATCCCCCTCCCTCCACTCATTCTCTCCCCTCCCCTCCTCTCCCTCTCCCCTCCCCTCCTCTCCCTCTCCCCTTTCCCCATATTCTTGGGCTAAAATTCTTAGCAAAGTATCTCAAGGATGGAAGAAAAAGTATCCAATGTACTCAACCCTATTATGAAACTAATTTATAGCTATCAGATGATCTATCTTCACCTGGAGGATCAGCTGAAACTGTGCACCTTCATGCAGCACTCAAATATTCAAATGCTTTTCAATAAAACGCAGGCATGGCTACATCAGTAAAAGGTTAGTTACCTTTAAAATCAACAAATGGTTTTCATTTTTTGAAATTATTAAGTAGTTAGAGTTTTACAAAATAATGAACATTTTAGAATATGTTTAGGCAGTGCCCATAACTCAGTGGGTAGGCGCTGGCCACATACACCAAGGCTGGCAGGTTCAAACCCGGCCCCGGCCTGCTAAACAACAATGACAACTGCAACAAAAAAATAGCTGGGCATTGTGGTGGGCACCTGCAGTCCCAGCTACTTGGAAGGATGAGGCAAGAGAATCCCTTGAGCCCAAGAGTTAGAGGTTGCTGTGAGCTGTGATGCCATAGCACTCTACTGAGGGCAATATAGTGAGACTCTGTCTCAAAAAACAAACAAAAAAAGGTTTAATTGAAGTTTCTTGAATGCAGCCTCATTTTATTACAGCTAAATTAATGCAGCCTTCCAACATGAAAGGTTGCCCATCTCCTGCCTCAGACTGTCCTGAAAAGGAGAGGCCCACATTCAGAGTCAAAGTTGAGCAGATGCACAGCCTGCTTATTCCTGCAGCAGCAAATGCAGACACTGGCCCCATTTACCTGATGCCCCCCATGAAGGAGCCATGGCAAGGGTGTGCATGTACCGCTGGGGGCCGGCTCCTCCTAAGCCAGCAGAGGTTCCTGCGAGGACTGTCGCAAACAAAGGAAAAGCTCTTCTCCTTGAGGGACTCCTGGGCCATCTGGGCTCAGATGTATTGGTGTTTGTTTGCAAATATTACATGATCATCTTCTTCTCACCCCTTGGTAGCGAGCCAGATGTTCTTATAAAAATGCGAGCGTTTCTTCTCTGCCTAATTTTTCTGGGAAAGTCCTTTAAGAAAGGGATGAGAATCAAAGATACTTTTAATTTTATAAACTAGAGAACTAGTATCATCCTGGCACCTTAAGAAAATACAAGTATAAAGGGGGGTTTGTGGTCTAGGGGGGAACTCCATGCTCAGGCCTGGCATGAAGACAAGACCCTGATCAGAAGATGAGCTTGCGTTTCCCCTTAATTCCTGTCCCCAGAGTTCACAGTCCTTTGTCTGGAAGGCTCGCTGGTTTGTGCTTTCCCGGTGGCCTTAGATCCTCTGCAATTCTCCTGAGACATCCTGATCACATTGCTGCTCCCCTTTGTCAGTAACACAGCTGTTTAGATTTCGGTTTCATCTTAAAATTATTACTCTGTAAAAAATATAATTACCATGGGCGAATTAATGTAGAAGCTGATCAGCATCTTTCAGGATGTAAAATCTCTTCCTTCTGCCCTTGTGGGGAATGCTCATGAGTGTGTCCAATCTGCCAGGACAGACCCAGGACCCCATGCAGAGTCCCAGCCTGGCCCTCCCCATCAGATATCCACACGCGCAGGCTCCAGGCCTGGGCAGCTTCCTGAGGCCATGGGAAGTCACCCAGGCAATGTGGTGGAGGCAACATCAGGACTATCATCAAGGGGGCAGCTGTCAGGACATGGGACTCTAGAAGCAAGATTTCTCCCTGCAGTGAAGAATATGGCCTCAGAATTGCTCAAAGCCAAATTACCCTAGTGTCCGTCCACTATGTTTGAATGTTTGTGTCCTTTCCAGAACTGATAGTTGAAACCCAGCCTCCCATGTGATAGTGTTGAGAAGGGGGGCCTTTCAGAGGTGAGTGAGTCAGGAGGACAGAGCTATCACAAGCAGATGGGTTTGCTCTCATGCCCTTTCACATTCAGCCACATGAGGACACAGCAAGAAGGCCCTGAGCAGATGTTAGCGCCCTTGTCTTAGACTGCCTAGCTCCAGAACTGGGAGGAAATAAATTTCTGTCCAGTCCCAGGTTACTGTGATACAGCAGCAGAAGTGGACTGGGACACCCTGCTCGTTGCTCTTGCTAGGTTGTAAGAAATTAGGACAAGCACTTGATGCTATTCTCTAAAGCACTTCAGACATAACAGGGGCAAAAATGTCCCTTGAATCTTATGCTGTGATCCTGGCTGCTCTTTATCCTGCCCTTGCAGGTCCTGGAGGTGAAGGGGTGGCTCTTTCAAAGAGCAGGAACAAATCCATTCCTCCCTGCAGCTCCCCTTGCTCTGGATGGCCCTTGGGTGTCTCTGCTGCATCCTGGGTGGGGATCTGGAACTACAGGGTGAGCCACAGTGGATAGAGGTGAGAGGAGCCATCCTGGGAGCCCAGGGACGCTCACCCAGGGTTGCTGCTAATGGACACCAGGTGGACGGGACTCCAACTTCTTGGTTCATAGGGGAACTGAAGTGTTTTGCATTATTTCCATGTTTATTGGAAAGTCAAGAAGAGAAAAATTCCTAACATGATGAGAATTTGCTTTTTTTTTTTTTTTTTGGAGGAGCCCTTAGTTGCAAAAAGATTTCTCCTTGTTGGCCCTGGTGCTGGTCTGCAGCTTACGTCCCTGTGGCTGGAATGAGACTAATGCTAAGCCAGTCCCTGTACATGTGTAAAACTGTCCTTCATGTGGGTTTAGGCCCAGCTGGAGCCAGAGGGAGAGGGGACAAGAGCAGGGATACAGGGCTGGCAGCTCTGAGTGCAGGCTCCTGTACTAACCCTGCCCCAAAGGCCTCCAAGCTGCCACGTGGCAGCTGAGGCTTCAGCCACATGGCATGGGCTGCTCTCCCCAAGGAAGGGAAGGATGAGTCATCATAGCCTGAGCCACTTGTCCTCAGGGTCAGTCATGAGGGTGGAGGCAGTGGGGAGTTTAGGTTCAATAGGACTGCCTGCCCATTCCCAGGACCCTTCTGGTCTTTTCCTTCCTTCCTTCCTTCCTTCCTTCCTTCCTTCCTTCCTTCCTTCCTTCCTTCCTTCCTTCCTTCCTCCCTCCCTCCCTCCCTCCCTCCCTCCCTCCCTCCCTTCCTTCCTTCCTCCCTCCCTCCCTCCCTCCCTCCATTCCTTCCTTCCTTCCTTCCTTCCTCTATCTCTCTCTTTATATATCTTTCTTTCTTTTATTTCTTTCTTTTATTATTGAAGTTTTTACATGGCAGAATTCAAAAACAAAAACCTC